>JAUZSU010119298.1:0-18700 GCA_034780255.1 Parotocinclus maculicauda
AAACAACAAACCAAACACCCACTAAAACCCACCCACCAGTCTAACTAACCTAACCACAACCAAAAATCAAACAAAAGTCAAACTGCTAACCTAACTCCCTAAACCTACTTAATAAACAAGAGAAAAAGCAATATGTTCAAACAAAATGGTACTTACCCCCTTCTGGCACTGTAAAATCACTACCCGTGTGTTTGAAACACCAAACCACAGGGTATCCAAACACTGTGGCCCACAGTCCACACAGTCCCTCTCTCTCTCTCTCTTTTTCTCTCTTTCTCTCTCATCTCTGCTCTCTCCGCTCTTCCTCGCATCAGGACTTTTTCCCGCCTTTTATTTGTTTCCTGGAATGGCAAGGCTTCTCTAGCAACCTTCATGATCAACCTAGGGATAGGGAGGGAAACTCACAGACAAACAAACAGAAAAGACAACACATATATATATACATAACATAATATATGTATGTGTGTGTGTGTGTGTGTGTGTGTGTGTGGTCTATTTGGAGCAGTGCTGGTTGTAGAGTCTAACAGCAGCAGGAAGGAAGGACCTGCGATTCCGCTCCTTTACACACTTAGGGTGAAGCAGCCTGTCGCTGAAGGAGCTGCCCAGTGCTGCTAGAGTCTCATGCATGGGAGTTATTCTCCAGCATGGATGCCAGCTTGGCTAACATCCTTCTGTCTCCTACCACCTGCACTATGTTCACCAATGGAGTGAGTGTTTTGCTTTTACTTTTCACTTTTAAACCATTTTCACTAATATTTTAAGCCCAAATTCAATTATAGACTGAAGTCCATCTGTTTCTCTTCATACTTTGTTAGCCCATTTTACTCAAATCTCTAATGCTCAGGACCCCCACATGACCAGCATTATTTCAGGTACTATTTGGGTAATGCATCATTCTCAGCACTGCACCGACACTGATTTGGCTGCGTGTTGGTCGGTATTATGCTGGGTCGATTGCTCAGACACAGCAGTGTTGCTGGAGTTTTATGTTCACTCCCTGTCCATATTATTAGTTAGAGACAACGGTGTTGTTGCACAGTTTGTGTTAATTATCATCTAATCCTTCATCAAAGCTCACAGAACGCTGCCTACAGGATCCTGGTGGTTGGATATTTTTGGTAACTGAATTATTTCCATCCAGCAGTGACAATCCATCCAGGCCACCCAAGGAGGATGGGTCCCTTTTTGAGTCTTGATCATTCCAAGGTTTTTTCTTTACAACATTTGGGGAGGTTTTTTTTTATTTCCACTGTTGCTCTAGGCTTGCTTAATTCGGAATTTGGCCTTATAAGATAATATAATGTTGAAAAGCTGCTTTGAGAAAATGCTTCATTGTAAAAAGCACTATATAAATAAATTTGACTTGACTTGACATGACAATGTGGTATTTCATATCTCCAGGAGCATTCTGATCCTATCATACCAGCCATGACACATTATAATCACTACAGTTCAGAGATTGATCCACTAAAAAATAGTACCTGATATATGTAGGTATTAGAAGGTGTGCCAAATAAAGTGATCAATGAGTGTATATCAGTTCATTACACCTACTAAAAACCAGATACCACTTCTAAGTTCATAACATGTTTATTGAAGCATGAGTTTATCAAAAGAAAACAGAAAAAAATAATTCAAAGATTAATTGCTTATTCACTGGAATTAATTAACACTTTTCTTTTTAATTACAAAATATGTATACTGTACTTTTGTCATATGTTTAGTATACCCAAGACAACACTACAGAGAAGAGCAAAGCTGCGCTGATGGACAGACTGTAATGATGTGTGCTTGCTGATGAAGGCTGTGATGTTACAACCCTGTTGTTCAAGGGCTGAGTTGATCTGTAGTTGTTGACGATGAAATCCGACGTACTGTTCCCAACGCGCACTCCAGTGCTGAAGAGGTCAATCTGATGTAACAAAGTACAATACTGATTATACATATTAATTCATAAATATATACACATTTCAAATTCTCTTTTTCCATTTGTAACTAATCTAGCTCAGCATTTTCTGTGCTTGTAACAGGTTGACTGTGTATTCCAAAACACCACTGCAAAACATTTATAAAGGATATTTCCAAGTTGCGTTAGATGGAATTTCCTATGCTAAGAGCTTTAATGTCGCATGATGTCAAATGGACTGCATGCTGAGCAAGGAATATTCAGTCAACTGAGGGAAAAGTTGCTCAGACTTACCAAATCTTGGCTGACTTTGATGTGGTCTTTAAAGACAGACCACACCACAGCTTCGCTGCACGCCGGTGAGGTCAGAGAGCCAAGGTAGCGGTAATATTTAGTCATGTTCACCCCTTCAATCAGACTGTTCAATGAGAGTTCATTCATAATGTCCAGTGTATCACCTGAAATAACATGAAAATGTCTTTTCTACTGAAGTATTAAACAGACACTGGCAACCAAGAAGAGATTCTAGAAATAAAATGACAGATGAGTCACCTTGTTAGCCACACAGGGGGACCGAAGGGTAAATTGGATTTTTAGGCCTTAAGAATTTAACCAAATCAGTTTTGGACTATACAGTATGTTTGATCCATTTTCTCACTACCTATTCTGATATATTTTTCTTAACTAGATTAGTTATTAGTATTTTAGTGTTTTTATCTATCCAGTGATAACCTGAGCATTATGGGTTCCCCTTCTGAGTCTTTTTTTTTCTCTTATCAAAAGGAGTTTTTTTGTTTCCACTGTTGCTATTGGGTTGCTAAACATAGGATCAGACTATGATAATAAAACTGACTACCTAAAATGCCTGTTGTGAAAAGTGCTATACAAACATTTTTTGATAGATTGATTTGTCTGTTCATACTGTAATCATTTCCACTGATGTATCCATATCCAGATAAAACTCTAATTCGATTTGAAACCACATATGGTTGAATCTGATCTGAATCTGAGAATATCTGGTTCTATGTGATTTATATATATATATAAATATATATATATAAATATATATATATTCTATATATATTCTAAATTCGAATTTGTTTAATAATACTTTTGGTATATGCCAATACGTATGCAGGTTTAATCAGTAGACTACACAAGAAAAACGAATCAGTACCTTTGTTAGGAATTTTTTCCAGGAAGGAGGTGAGGTTCTTCCAGCTTTCTGGTTTACCTTTGTCAGATGTTGCCTAAAACATAAATTGTATTAATTACATTTTGTTTCCAATAAGTGTAGCAAAACAGAAACTGAAAACTTTACTCTTCTGTATCCCCCTTATATCCTTATTCTGGACACAATCACTAGCTATTGCCAATATCATAAATCACTCTGAAGAAAACATTTTTGTAACTAGTGGTGTCCAAACTATGGCCCTTTGTGGTTTTTGAAAATGCATTTATTTTATTTGTAAATAAAATATTATTATTTGTCAACAAAAACAATTAGCAAAGCAAACATTTACCTCAATTAGGAAAGCAAATACAGCTAATCCTGTTGGGTCCTTTAAAGCCTCAGTAGTGGTTTTACTTCCTTTACGGTTAACAATGTGCAACTGGAAGAGAAACTAGGAGTTATATAGAGAAAAATATATAGGTAATGGCTTAAAGTTTCCAATCACACATTAACAATTTCTGCACCTCCAGTGCAAATTGTTTTCCATCCACAGTGTGTTCTGATCTCCCTGAAGTGCTGCGGTTTCCCCAGTGAAAATGCAGTTGGATGGTATTGTACTGCTCCTGAAGGCCTCCTCCTGACACAAACATCTTCGTACTATCGGTCTCAAGCGATACTGAGGGTACAAATAATTTTTAAATCAGTGTTTCATTGAAATAAATTAACAATCTCTTTGGACTTGCTGAGGATGGCAATTAAATACTGCTTTTTCAATTCAGTAACAAATCAACCCCAAATCAGAAAAGGTTGGGACTGAATGGAAAATGCAAACAAACAAACAAAACAGTGTTTCTTACATTTAGTTTGACTTATTTTATTGCAGACGGTATGAACCCAAGATATTTAGCATTTTGTGGTCAACATAATTTCATTTATTGATAAACATTCATTCCTGCATTTCAGGCCTGAACTAAAAAATGAACTTTTTTGATTTTAGCAAATGGCTGCAATGAAACAAAGAGTGAAACATTTAAAGGGGTTTGAATACTTTCCGTACCTGCTGTAAGTGTGTAGATAAGATGTGTAGTAAGGGCCTTACTCAAGTAAAAATCATTACTCATATTTGATATTTGGTGTATAACTACAATAGGAAGGAACTGAGGTAAATTAAACCATGCTAGGTGACAAGATGTTCATCATCAGAAACAGAAATGCTTATGTTTCAAATTTATTCAAGGCTAATATAAGTATAGCTAACTATAACAAAAATGCAGCCACAGTCTGACTGTAACATCTTATGAAAATAATCCAAAAAGTCACTGCCAATGGGATGTGATCATTTTACTTAGTTTATTCAAAATACAGTAAGAGTCTTCAAAATACAAACAGCAAACCTGTCTTTGTATTATTTTTTAAATTTAAAGTTAAGCAAGTTTTAAATGGGCATTATTTGAAATATAAAATTAGTAATTTAGAAGTTGCCCTTATCGAGAGTGACAACTGATCCAATCTTGAACAACGTAAGCAAGCTGATCTTGCTTAAAAACCCTGGAGTGGCAGGTTGACTGAGGTTGGATTTAAATCCTAGACCTTCTGGTCCAAAGTCTAATACCTTAACCGTTAAGAGATGGTAATAAGAGTCCGTCCCAAATATGTGAATGTGAAGTCATGCATGTATGGAAACCTTACCTGTCGTGCCGCTGTTTTTGATATTCAAAATATTGGCGCTCTCATTAAAGCCTGTGATGTTGAAAGCAGTCAGATTTGCATCTGGCTGTACGCTGGTGGTCACAATGTTGATAGGAGACTGACGGGTGCTGTTGCAGTCCGCTGGTGATATACTCGACCAATGGCTCTCATCTATAGATTAGGAATATCAAGGAAAAAATTTCCAAACCAAATAAGTGTTAAAATCACCAGTACTATACACTATAAAATATTTAGTAACCCTTTATGTTTGTTACAGTTCAGTGTAATGATATGCAGAATTCTAAAGTAAAGTCCTTTAAATATTGTACAACTTGAGGTCTTGGTATATTGTGCTTGTATATTCAAAAAGTGTCTTTGCCAGACACTGACATGAATAGTGCCAGTCATTATTATTATTATTATTATTATTATTATTATTATTATTATCAATTCATATTTTGAAGGTATTACTTTCACAGGTAGAGTAAAATTAATCTAGGTCTGTTAGTCTTGTAAGTTTTGTAGTGTTTAGTGGGTTTAGTTAAGGACAGGATATTGCTATGATGTTAGGAAACACTTATGACTACAATATAAAACATCCAAGAATACTGAGTTTCTCAAGCTATGTTACCTACTTTGCAACAAAGAACAAAAACACACTAATATGATGCTAAATAAACAAATGAACAAAATGAAATTTGAACAGGCAGCATATACCAGCTGACTGGTAATGTCATTTATTTGGGACCAAGGTTTATCCATGTCTATAGTTGTATTGTATTTCTATAGTACAGGGGTTCTCAACCTTTTGCAAGTAACCACCCCCCAAAAACAAAAAAAAGCTTCAGTGCAGTTGAATGCATTCAATGCAGCCCCTCGTACTGGCACCAGCCACTCAACACCACACATACACACACCCTAAATAGACCAGCTTGTGTAAATAGATAAACAGCCCTAGGATAGGCAATTATTATTATAATTTTTTTATTGTCGTTATTAGCGTATTATTTTTATTATTATTATTATTATTATTATTATTATAATGAGTAGTGGTAGGTCTGTTATCATTACTAGGATATAAATATAATTATGAGGTTATTATATACATACTATTATTATTATTATTATTAGTAGTAGTAGTATTAGGTCAGCAGTGGAATAACACTATGCACAGTACTAGGATGGATGAGTCAAGAATCAGTTTTAAGGTCAGAATCACCATGGTGAGGCGTGGTTTACAGATCGTGAATATGGATGCAAGCAGCACATATCTATTCTCTAGTAGATGTTGCTCAATTGTTATTGTGTAACACAAAACATCAAATGTTTACTTTAAAAAATGACCTGGGCTATGGCTTTTTGAGTAATTAACAATGAATTTATAGTGCAGATATTTTATATATCAAATATTGTTAAAATAAAACAATATAATTTCTGTTCTTTCATCCTTTTCTTCTTCTTATAATTATAATAATAATAATAATAATAATAATCATAATAATAATCATAATAATAATGATAACAGTTAACTGTTATTATTGCTATTATTATGATTATTATTGTTGTTGTTGTTGTTTTTATTGCCATCTTCATCAATTAATAATATTTTTTAATGTAATTCCTTCACAGGTGGAGTAAAATTAATCTAGGTCTGTTGAAGTTCAGGTAAGGACATTGCTATGATGCTAGGAAACACAAACTACAATGTAAAACCTCCAAGAATATCAAGTTTCTCAAGCTATGCGACCTACTTTGTAACAAAGAACAAAAACATTTGAGAAGAACACAAAGAAGGCAGCAGACTTGTTAAGCAAAGAGACAGGTTACACCCGTTTCACACTATAAAGAGAAATGCTTTCTACATTCTTGGTTAAGAAAAACTGCATTCATGTTAGGAGTCCAACATGGTAATAAATATAACTGAATCTGCAAAATTGAGGGCTTTAGTTACAGTAGTTTGTTAGTGTACTTAAGTATATTTTTGTACTTTGTTATAATTTCATGAACTTACTACTTTTTGCTTTAACTTACTACATTTCGAAGAAAAAATCTGTATTATTATTTAAAATATTATATTATACTATATAAAATCTTTTTACTCAATGTACATTCAAAACAGGCTTGTTACGTTATCTTTTATTAATCGATGTATTTATCTGTTTTATCTATTTATTATTATTTTGTTATTTATACAGTTCTAGTCCGGTATGGTTTAGTGAACCACACATTTGAATCCTAGGTTTATACATGACACGTTACAACTATTGTTCTCACTATGTGCATCTATGTGCAGCTTCATGCATGAAGTTCCGTGTGTGACACTCTGAAAGTATGAAACTTCTAGAGGTCTTATTAACATTTTTTTAAAGCTTAGAATAATGTTTTTTTTTTCTTTGAGTACATTTAGTTGCATGTACTTAAATACTTTTATACATCTACATCTCTTGAATAAAATATATAAGCCGATCTTCAAGTTTTGTAAATAGTTTTTAACCGTGCTTTTACTTATAGAACTTATGTACTCCTTCCACCTCTGCCAGCTGGGTCTATAAATTACAAAGTAAAAGGTCTGACATATAACTCTGTCACTGCATTTTTTTATCAATCACACTAATTTTTTGTGTGAAACCAAAATTAATGAGGAGAAAATTTTGATTTGTTTATGCTTATGAACACTTTTTTTTAAAACAAATAAAATAAAGTGACATATTGTTTCACCTTTCCTTCCTCTTAAGTGCCAGTATAATTAGTAACCTACAGTATTCACAGTGGGTGTAACTAAGTGGTAAAATAAGCAGAGGTGTAACAGGGATAAAGAGAGCATTAATCATGAATGGTCCATGAGGAAGCAATTGGTTTTTGGAAGCATATTGAAAGAAGTTGTATTCAATAGACTTTCCAAAAGTTATTTTCTCTTGAGTTTAATATGCCTTTACTGGAAAACAACAGAAAGATTTGGCCAATTTGCAAAAAACTGTTTGCAAGCCAAAGGCTGGCAGTTTATTTGTTTCTGAACAGAATAGCAGGTTTATCTGTAACAGTTACAAACAATTTTCCTATAACCACTTAGCATAGCGATTAGCACAGTGGACTAGTGAAAGCTAAAAATATTGTTTGATTATATTCTATTAGTACATTCATCTGCCACAATTCTGATGTTTCACTATACCGAAGTGGAACATATGAATATTCAAGCCCTTTCCTTAAACATCCTTACAAGCTTTGCACAGTTAACACATCTGTCAACGATTTAGTATTTTGGTAGCTTAAAGGAGATGTATAAAGAAGACCACTTACTGCATGCTGGCAAGTGGTAGCACCAATCTGGGAAAAAATAACATGGCAGAGTCACAAGAAATGTGTAATAAACATTTGCAAAAAAAGGCGTATCCAAAGTATTACTTTAAATGTATCAATGTAAAAAATCCCTCACCTCCTGAGGCGCCTTCGCCACAAACAGTGGGAAGCAGACAGGCAATAAGAAGTGACACGAGAAGTTGGACTTCCATCTGCTCACATTAAGATATATAAGATAAGAAATGTGCCATCATGGCGTAATGAATCCTAAGCTGATCATTAAGTCTTAAATAAACAGATAAATATGGTAAGCAGTTTTCAGTCTCTGTTGAATTAAATAGTAAACCATAATGCAAAAAGCTTTTTTTTTTAACAATAACGGAAGTAAAATTAGAATTATATATTAATAAAATTACAGTTTTATCTCTTTAATGCAGATCTATGGCACTGAGATTTGATAAGGCGTAACTGTCTTACCTTAGTCATAGCACATGGTATAGTGTACCAGATTGCAAGTGTCACTCTTTTTTCTGCTTATATACACCTAGGTGGGTGTGTCAGTGACACTGCTGCACATACCATAGACATGTGGAGTTCCAAATCTTCATCTGATATAATGACTGCATGTGACGACACCTGCTGTGGTGCAAGAAAGCAGGGATGACTTCCCAGAATAACACATAGAAAAGGAGTGTCCATTTTGAACCTTTGTGTCAGGAATCTGGCACGGTGAGGTATTTTTTGCTGCAGCAGCAAAAGCTGTCAAACCTGACACAATTGAATTAATTATGGTATGCGCCTCTATTTTGAACATACCACTTTGTGAACTTTAGTTATAATCAAACGCTTGCACATCTTTTTAATTCATGTAATACACAAATTACGTGTACAAGAGGTATCAAAGAAAATCTTCCTAAATGTGGTGAGGAAGAAACCTTGGGAGGAGCAAGACTCAGAAAGGGACCAGACCTCCTGTAGCAGCCTAAGAATTAAACTAATTTGACTAAATAATACATCATTTCATAGTCATAGTTTAAATACACTGAAACTATTGCTCTATGTGTTGATGTGTAGTAAAATTTGCAGAGTTTTTTTTCAGGTAAAAACGGGGTTGACTTGTATTTGCATAGGTCAGATTGTGATTAAGGCAATGTTCAGACTCACCTCAAACCTTACTTAACCAGACAGAACATGAATCAGGGTGGTTCAGCCCTGTGAACCAGTGCTGTACTGCTGAGACACTCCCACCTCTGGTAAGGTCAGGTTTGAGTTGCATTACATATGTAAAATTAAGCACCCAGGTAAAGCTGCATAACACTGAATGTGAAGCTTGGAGAGACAAAGGACGTCTTAAAGCTGCTTAATTGCAGACAACAGCAGCAATAGCATTGGAACATTACAAAGTGTGATGTGATTAGCAAGAGATGATTGTACTGGACTTCATTGGAAAGATGAAGCAGGTGCAGAAATGCAACAAAGTTGTGGGGACAGTTTCTTGATGGCTACTGGATGACAGATATACGAAATTAGCTCCCTCGTGTTGGACTGCATGCCCAACGACCAGTGGTATGCATTCTATTTTCTGAACAGCAGAAGCTGAACAGCAGAAGCTGGGCTGATGAGCATCGTCATTGGACCCGTAATGAGTGGTCAACTGTTCTTTTCTGTAATGAGTAACAGTTCAGTTTGCAGCCTGATAATTCACGTTTCATACGAGGAAGGGCCTTCTTCGGAGATGGTCGTATTATGGTTTGGGCTGGCATCAGCATTGGTGTACATACCGTAACTCCATGTTATCAAACCGAATACCAAGATGAGGCACCCTGCACCCTTAATTAGTATAGTGGAAAGTACTTTTTTTTTTATGGACAAGGCAAGTGCATCTTGTTAACTCTATGCTTCAGGAGGCAAAACTCAACCTCATGGACTGGCCTTCACATTCTCCAGAACAGAATCCCTTTGAACATGTTTGGGATGTACTGGAAAGGTCTCTGGCAAACTGCCCAATGTCTCCCACAGCACTTTTTGTCCTGAAAGTTGCCCTGAAGCAAGAACTGCTAAACAATCCAATTCTGTTTATGCCCCATCGCTGTCAGTGTGTTTTGGCAGTTTTGGGTGATAGTACACCCTACTGAACAGTCAATGTGGGGGCACTCTTGTCCAGTTTGACATGCTTCTTTGACTCTGTGTATTGGATGATATAATGCAGATATGCACATTTTGATTCAATATTTTATTTATTTGATATTATTTACTTAGTTTCTGTTGAACTATTTAAACTACTGTAAAACCTTGAGTAGATTTATTTTTACATTTAACATCTAGGCCATCCAAGAAGGATGGGTCTCATTTTGAGCTTGGTCCTTCTAAGGTTTCTTCGTTATAGCTTGTGAATTTGGGATTGGCTATAGAAGATAATCTAATACTGCAAAGCTGCTTTGAGACAATGATCCAATGTGAAAAGCATTATAGAAAAAATCTGACCTGACTTGACTTGATTGCAAGTATTTTGCCTTTCATGGGCTCTGTGTTTACCCTGCATTAAACATAGTTACTGGCTACAAATATAGATTCTCACTTAAATTACGGGATTTTTCATAAAATGTGAGCATTTTTTGTGAGCAACATAACTGACAACATTATACACCAAATGCTCTACCAATGCTCCTTTGTAATAAGCGCTATATAAACAAATTTGACTTGACTTGACCAAATCTCTTTAGAATGTTGAATTACTGCAATATGGCGCACAGTTAAGATTGTGATTTTCTTATGCCTTTTCAAAAAATACTGTAAACTGTAGGTTACATTTTTCTCTCCAATGTATTTAGTCTCATGTTTAACATACGAACATCCTGTACAGATGTAGTGTGTTATATAACAAAAACATAGCTTTCCCATTGTTTAGCATTCCTACCGCTCTTGAACTGTCACAAGACTGTTTCCTACGTAAGCAGTGACTCGCTATGAAAATGTATATCTTATCATTTTGACAGTTGAATGATCAGATTTCTGTTCTCAATACTTATCAGAGCTGTCTGTCAGTAATTCAAAAATCATCCAAATAATAAAAAATTAACATTTAATATAATAAATGTATATTTAAATGATATATAAATGAGATATTTCACGTGTTGTCTGGTCAACTTCATTTTATTTGTTAATAAACATCCATTCCTGAATTTTCTAAAACACATTCCAAATAAAGTTGGGACGTTGCATTTTAGACTAAATAATTCAAACAGGTGATTATAATCATAATTTGATGACCACATGGGGAATAACTTTGGCAAATCTTTGTCAAGCAATAGAATATGGTTACATTCACAAATACCAATTAAAACTTTACTGCAAAAAAAGCTTGAACGAAAGGGACCATCCAGACTATTATAAGCAACAAGTTCAAATGCTAGGACCTGTCATGGTATGGGGCTATGCCAGTGCTCTAAGCAAAGGTAATTTACATTTCTATTATGGTAACATTAATGCAGAAAAGTATACTACCGTCCCAACTTTTTTGGAAAAAAAAAGGCCTGAAATGCAGGAACGAAATGACAGGCCCTTTTTGCCACCTAGCTTTAATGATGCATAATGTAAATAGGAATCAAAAAGCATGGCTGGTGATGGTGCTAAACGGTTACAGCGTCAGTACAGAAGTTACATCTACTAGGATGTAGATGGTGTGTATTATTTCACCGGACTGCTCAGCAGTGTGAATACTGGATTTTCACCGTGTGACCTGGCAAATCTGTACATTGTGAGTGATTGTGCAATCAAAAGGAATCCATTACCATATTTGTTTTTTGTAAGATTCAAATTAGAACCATTGGATAATTCTGTTTTATTTCAAATTCAAATGGAAGCTATTTTTATTTAATTTTAATTCAAAAATAAAAAAAAATCAATATACGCCAGATTAAAAAAAAACAAAAGACACAGATTCTTGTCTTGTCTTTTTGTGCTGGCACGGTATATGGGGCCAAACATATGCCAAAGAGGGAAGTAAGTTTTTCAGATGCAAATGTGTTCTGTATATTCCTTTTCAGAAATTGTCCAATTGTGTAATGTTCAAAACTAAAAAAATATGCATTTTAATTAGCAGGAGACAGATGGCAATATAACGATTTTAGCCGTTAGAACTGCTTCAGCATTAAGTCCTAACGACCTCTGCTCCAAGATCTCATTTTTATTGACATTTATGTCATTTAGCAATACCCTTATGCAGAGCAACTTACAAATGATGCAATCTTACAATTCAAGTTGGGGTAAGGGTTAATTGTGAGTACACAGTGCATCCAACAGTGGCAGAGCTGATAGGTTATTTTTCAAACCTTTATCTAGCACTACAACACAAAGTTACATTCACAAATGCTACTTAAAACTTTACTGCACAAAAAAAGAAGCCTTGTGTTAACCATGTCCAATAGCGGTGTTAACTTCTCTGGGCTTAAAAGCATCTAGGATGAACCATAACACTGTGGTACTACACTGTGGTAGTATTGTAGTTAGATAAATCCAGGTCTTTTTTTAAAGGACACTGTGTGCTACGGCACGTGAAAAGTGGAAAGTGAGCCTTTGAGAAGTAAAGATGGCAAGAGGATCTTCAGTTTATCAAGAAAAAATATTTCAATGTTTAAACAAACAAAAACTGCTTAAAACTGTACAAGTGACATGTTCAAAGCAATCACATGTCCATAGCAATTGTGTTTTTAATCTCTGATAAAATGATAAAACAAGAAGGAACACATGACATTCTAAATGGCTTCTTACCTCTTCCTTTTCATAAAAGAATGATGCATCAAGCAAGTTGTATTGTAAAACACATGACATGTCATGGCTGTCAGAACTGTTTACCAAACATATGCCAAAGAGGGAAGTGAGTGGTTCCAGCTGCAGATGTAAATCTTTGATAAAGACTGAACAATTCCCTTCCAGAAACATTCCAATTGGGCAACATCCAAAACACAAAATATGCATTAGAATTAGCAGAAGACAGATGACATACATTGTAAGCATTGTCTATATACATTAATGGCTGAAATTGTTGGCACAATTCCAAGTATTTATGCCAGAAATGTATTTTAGTTACATATGTTTTGTTATACACATGTTTATTTCCTTTGGGTGTATTGGAACAACACAGAAAAAAAAGAAAAAAGCCAAACATTAATGCAGAACCCCAAAAATGGGCCAGACAAAACAATAAAAACAATAACTGAAACCAATCGCTTCCTACAACCATCAACAAGCTTCTTGCACCTCTCAACTGAGTGCTTTTTGAAGTATTTTGGGGTCATTGTACTGCTGGAAGACCCATGGTCTAGGACGCAAACCTAGCTTTCTGACACTGAGCACTACATTGCCACCTTTCATTAATTTTTCTCTTTTATCCATGTTCAGGAAGAGTAGCTACAGTGCCATGGGTTGTAAACTTTATTATGTCGCACATTGTGAACAAAAGAAAATCAAGATCTCTGGAGATGGACTTGTAACCTTGGGATTGTTGATATTTGTCAACAATTTTGGTTCTCAAGTCCTCTTAATGTGGCGCACAGACACACAACGCAAATATTTAGTCAACTTTTCTCCTCTTTATCTAATTTCAGAATTGATTTTTATATCGCCCACACCAGTTACTTGCCTTAGGTGTGTTTAAGCAAGCATCACATGCTTGAAACAAAGGTATTTACCCACAATTCTGAAAAGGGGCCAACAAACAACAAAGTCGGGGCCCATTTTTTCATGAAACTATATCACGTTTGGCTTTTTTTGTGTTTTTTTTATGTGTTGTTCTAATACTCACAAAGGAAATAAACATTGTATAAAAATAATGTATAAAAATAGGTGTAATTGCAATACATTTTAGGAATACATTTCAGGGGTGCCAACAATTTCAGCCATGACTGTATTTGGTCAAATGAGTGGTCCAGCATCAGAGATCTCTGCTCCAAGATCTTCCTCCCATTTTACATTTATGTCATTGAGCAATACCATTATCCAGAGCAACTTACAATTGATGCAGTCTTACAGTCCAAGCTGAAATAAGGGTTAATTGTGAGTATACAGTGGATCCAACAGTGGCAACTTGGCAGAGTTGGGATTTCAACCCTGGAACTTCTAGCTAATAGTTAACTACCATAACCACCAGGCTACCACATTCTCATGGTATTTTCAGTTTAGCTAGATTCTGTGGATTGAATAGAATACATCAGAACAGAATTCATTTTTGCAAATGTCAGTTTTAAGAAGAGAGTTTAATGTAGTGACTGTCATGAAGCACATAGAAGCAACGACACTGCTCAGAGAGATGCACCTGGGCTTTCTTTCTGGGAGTGGGCTTTTATGCCGGTTTCATAATGTAGACCTTTTTAGTACCTCTGGAAGCCAGATCTCAGTGTTGTTAAAAAAAAATAACAATATACCTTTGTGTGGGTTGCAAAGTTTTGTTGATCTTAAGAATTCTGTATTCATATGGATTAAAATTAAGAGCTTTCTGCTCCCAAGGTGGGGTGGACGTCTCTAGGTGCCCGTTACTGCCAGGACTGCCACTCTCCAGTGGGGAAATGCTTCAAGGTTTGCTGGCCACTTGGGCAACCATCACATCCTGATCCTTCTTTGGAGACACTTTTGGTGGCCATCTATGGAGAAGGATACCAGGGAGTTTGTTGCAGCCTGCACCACCTGCGTCCATAACATTTCCACTCAACAGCCCTCGGCAGGCCTTTTGTAGCCACTCAGACTCAGACGTCCTTGGTCCGACATCACCACGGACTTTATAATAGGGCTCCCCAACTCTGACTGCAGGATGGTTACCCTCACTGTGGTGGACCAGTCCTCCAAGGCTATCCACCTCTTTGCCTTGACCAAACTCCCCACAGCCTCAGAAATGGCAGACATATTGGTTGACAACGTTTTCAATATCCATGGTATCCCCATGGAGATTGTGTCGCACCAACTTTCTGTAAGGCCATTGGAGTCACGGCCAGCCTTACCTCGTGTTTCCACCGGCAGTCCAGCGGACAGGCGGAACTGGCCAATCAAAACGTCGAGGCCACTCTGTGCTGCTTGTCCACCTGGCAACCCACGAAATGAAGCCCTCAACTGGTTTGGGCCGAGTACACCCACAACACCCCGAGGCCTTCTTGGGTTATCTCCTACCACTGCTCTCTAACCAGAATCGCGAAGTGGCAGTCCCTTCGGTAGCTCGCCACATGCGCCGCAGGCTGGGGCCGTCGTACTCTCTGGGGCAATCAGTCTGGTTCTTGATGGAGCACATCCCTCTGCATGTAGAGTCCAATAAATTGGCACTTCACTTCATTGGACCTTTTACCATTGACAAGGTAATGAACCATTCTTCTGTCCATTTAAAATTATATATGAACATAAAGAGCACCCAATGAAGTTCCTGGCTGTCTCACAGCATATGGTCTGAAACTGTTAGCAAAAATATAGCTTATTCGAGTTATCTCTTTCTTATCTGGGAAATGAGAAAAACATCTCTCAATAATTTATCATTCCTTAGACCCTCTTAATATTAAAGGAAGTTCTTTCGGGATTATTTGAGAAGTGTTATACATCATACACACTTATCATTATGCAAGGAGGCTAGGCCACAAAATACAAATGGAAAGTACCTGGATCACTAGGAAACATTTGCAGACATGTGGGCAGTCAGATTACTTCTACTTCTCCATTCCTTGGGTTTGTTGGCTCTAAATAGCCAACCATCGTAATGATGCAAGCACAACTGAGCTTGGAAAGCCAAGAAGAGACTTCTGCAATAAAGGATTTATCATGCAGTGAATCCAGATACCCAGCATACAAACATATTTTTTCCTTTCAAACAGGGAAGTTCACAGACAAAGTTTAAGGAAATGAATTCATATTGATAATTGACAGTAATCCTCTTAGATGTTACTGGTTACATATGTTTGTCTGTCCGCCCCGGAGCCACACTCACCGTTCAGTAGAATGATAGACCAAAAGACACCAATGGGCCTATGGACTTAGGGGCATATGGGCTGCCTTGACATCATTATGGTAACTCAACTAATGATTTTTTGTATCAAATAGAACATGCGTGAGATAAGCATTTTGTAATACATCACACAGCTAACTGCAAAGCATCAGAAATAATTCAGGACATAGAGATAGAACAATTTATGAAACACATTTAATTGTGAGTGAGCCATCTATTGATTCACATGCCTTCTCAGACTTTTCTTTAAAAATGCTCACACCAGGAATTAGGAATTAGGAATTATGCTGCACAAAAGTCAAGGATCCTAGGTTTTTGTCACAAATTGCCTGAAAGTTCTATGCTTAGTACACACTTAAACAAATCAATAAAACCACCTCCATGGGCGGTACGGTGGGGCAGTGGTTCAATCTCTATTCACTCCCAACTCTGGGCTCCACCAGTGTGTAGTTTGCATGTTCTCCCTGTGTTCGCACAGGTTTTCTCCAGGTACTTCAGTTTGCTCCCGCAGTCCAAAGATGTGTTAACAAGAACCCAAGAATGTCTCTGGTTCAATCCCACGTGTAGCATTCTGGGTCCGACTCAGTGTAGTGTCTGTGTACGTTTACTTCTGGTACACCACTTTGCTCCCGCAGTCCAAAGACATGCATTGTTAATTAATATGTCTATTAAATGTCAATATCTATCTGTCTAGTGTATTTGGAGGTGGGGATGGGGGGTTGTTGTGTGGGTGTTGCAGGTATGAGGGAGACCCCAACTGCCTTGAACCATATTTTTTGCAGTTTGCAAAAGCTTCAGACCCTCTGCCCTAGTGGAAAATGTAGTATTGCCGTCATAGTTAATGAACCTTACTTATTAAAATTAAATAATACATTATCTGCTTTATTAATGGAAACCTAAGGCATCACTGAATAGCTAAATGGCGATTTAAGTGAAACTGTAAAAATCGTGGAAGAATGTAAGAGTTGTGTGAAAATTTCCCCCATCATTTTCCACCAGCCTGAACTATTGATACAAGGAAAGATAGATCTATACTTTTATGTTGTTCACTACAAATTCTGGCCCTACCATCTGAGTAATTTCTCATCAGTGATTATTAATAAACTTCCAACCATTAAGTAAATAAATTTTCTCTATTCTCTCCAAGCTGATTTTCCAGTACCAGTTCCAGCACCACACACTTAGATGTTCCTTCACCTCAGCATCACTCTATTGGTCTTCATTAACAGAACTCAGTCCCAAAAGAGTGCAGTAACTCACTCCATCGTTTAGTTATAAGGAAACGATTACAGACTCATTATCTTAAATCCATTTTGTTATTTCATTTAAATTGTAATACTAATTAAAATTGTATTACTAATTAAAATTTTATTATTTATTTAAATTGTGTTATTTGCTTAATTTTACTATTACTACAACTTAATTATTTCAATTAACATCTAGGCCATCCAAGGAGGATAGCGCCCTTTTTGAGTCTTGATCCTCCCTTCAGGGAGTTTTTCCTTGCCACTGTCGCCCTAGGCTTGCTCAATTTGGGATTGGCCTTTGAAGATAATATAATATTGTAAAGCTGGTTTGCACCATTGTAAAAAGTGCTATATAAATAAATTTGACTTTGACTTTATCTTCTTTGGACCACTCTCTCTTTAAACCCTAGAGATGACTGTGCTTTAAAATCCCAGGAGATCAGCAGTTTTTGAAATACTAAGAGCAGCACATCTAGCACCAACAACCATGCCACATTCAAAGTCCCATAAATCATCTTTCCTCCCCTTACTGATGCTTGGTTTGAACTTTAGCAGGTCGACATGACCATGTCCACAAACCAGAATGCATTGAATTGTTGTCATGTGATTGGCTGATTAGTTATTAAAGAGCAGGTGAACAGGTGTACCTTATAAGGTCATCAAGTGTATATTTTCCTGTCTTTAAAGTATTTATGTTTACAGTTTATTTGTTAGCTTTCTTGACAGTTGCACTAAGTAAGCTTGTGGTAATTAACTTTTTTTAAAGAAAAGAATAAAGCAATAATTGTAAATAATTGTAAGTCGCAGCCTTTTAGTTCTGCATATGCTTGCACCTTTCACCACACCTTCACCCCAAGGAAGGGCAGTTCTGCAGCCTTTGGGCAGTGGGCTTGGTTTTCCTATCCTGAAGCATGGCTTCTCTTGACTGATTATTTGTTGATTACTCAGGAATCAATCAAGGTGGCAGTAAGTCACAGAGATGTGAAAGTCACAAGCAAGCATCGAGTCTTAACCTTCAAGTCTCAAGCAAGTGTTAGGATAGCAGGTGGTACTAAAAAACCAAAACCGGGATACGTCTTACAGAATGCGTCTTGACCCGGTGGTTACTCTAGTCGGGGCACACCTCGAGCCAGCCACGACTAGAGTCCGACTTAATAGAGCGCAAGAGCACCGGTCAAACGCGAATGCGAATAAATCGCGAGGAAGTCAGATCGGGCGTGTCCTATTTCAGAACCAATGCCCGACTGAAGGGAGGCTAGATAGGCTGCGAGGACCGAACGCGTGTGACCGCGGATCGAGTGAGGAGCGCGAGTACGAAACGGGAAAACCCTGAAAAGTGCCCCTGAATAAATAAATACCTCCGGGGGTTACCCGCCCGTACCGATCCTCCAGCTCTAAATGCTCTCGGA
>JAUZSU010119309.1:0-30646 GCA_034780255.1 Parotocinclus maculicauda
TATATATATATATATATATATATAGATAGATAGATAGATAGATAGATAGATAGCACCGCTGCCTCACAATAAGAAGGTCCCGGGTTCAATCTCAGGGTGGAGCAGCCTGGGTCCTTTCTTTGTGGAGTCTGCATGTCGTCCCCGTGTCTAATTATTAAGCGGAAGATAATGGATGGATGGATAACACCAGAAATATTGACCACAACTGTATATATTGCATATCGATGTGTATAAGAAATGCACTGCTCTAAAAAACAAAGGGATATTTCATTATAGGACATTATGTATCCCCCAATTTTTGTGATCAGTATATAAAAGACGTGTTATTCTGATAAATGACTTAAATCTTCAGAATGAGTCACACTTCTAAAAGTTCCCACACACACTGAGCACAACTCATTGCATGGACCCACATATAGTCTAAGTTGTTCATGAGTATGTATATGTCTGTTCATAGCTTGTTTCCTGGATTCCATGGCCACACTCGGCTTAGCTGCATATGGTTATGGCATCCGATATGAGTATGGAATCTTCAACCAGAAAATTAAGGATGGCTGGCAGGTAACTATATACCTTATACTTAATACTTACTTACTAATGAATTATTTACGCACACACAGAAAACTATTACATGGGCAACTATTTCCTGAACACAAAGCTGGGTGGTATGAAATAACTTTCTCCACCATTTCAAATCAAATCAATTCATTTCAAATCATATTTGGAGTTTGCCAAACACTATATTGGATACTGTGCAAATTATCTACTTTTAATCACATTTAGAACACCATCTCATGGTGGTGGCATCATCATCCTGTGGACATGCTTTTTTATCTGCAGTGACATGGAAACCTTCCATAGTTGAAGGCAAGAGGGATACAACCAAATACAAGGCAGTCATAGAATAACCCCTGTTCCAATATGCATTAGATCTGAGACTATGAAAGACATTCACCTTTAACAAGACAGCAACCCTAAGCTTACTGTCAAGGTTACATAGCAGAGTTTCAACAGCATGAACCTTAATGAGAGAGTGGAATGTGGTAAGATTAAAAATCGCTGTTAGCCAGAAGTCTCCAACCAATCTAAACGGTTTTGCCAAGAACAATCTTCAGGATATAGATGTGCAAAGATGATTGACACATATCCTAAAATATGCATCTGCATTTCCACCAAAAGGTGGTGCAACCATGTATCTATCCAGGGGTTAATACTGATGCAATGAACAGATATCTGGTTTTGTTTATTTAACATTTGCATCATAATAAAATAATAAATGCAATTTTATATTTAGAGTCGTATTTAGAATTCCAGCCCTCCCCCATGTATATTTTTCTCTCACACATAGACTAACGAGTCCCTCACCTCTGCAGGTCATTAGACCACAGGGAAATATCATAAGAAAATTGGGTCAGGTTAGCTTTTATTAAAACGCCAATTATTTTTTTTTACCACGAGGCTCAATACATATTGCTGCTGAAGATGCTTTGTGTGCAATCTTCTTGATTGCATAAGCTGAGTTTAATTTATACCCCTGATAGCAGTGATCCAATAAGGTCCTAGGTCTGTGCTGTTTCGTGGCAATACAGCCACAAGCTCAGAACTTTTTGAGTTAATCCTCCCATTGCCAACACACACTTGGACTTTAACCAACAGCCAGCACAGCACATATTTGGTGAGGTAGTCTAGTAGTGTAAAGACTACTATTATTCATAAAGTCTATATATATTCTATTCAATCTTGGTAAGGCTTGTTAATGGTTTTGTTATATACATAGACATACACAGTATATATAATATGTATAATATTTAATATTTTCATATTCAAGGCATCTGTATTAAAGATGCATTTGCTTGAATTACATGACATTAGGTGGAGGAGGCTGATGATTGGCTGAGGTATGGAAACCCATGGGAGAAAGCTCGTCCTGAGTACATGCTGCCAGTACATTTTTATGGACGAGTGGAGGAGACGGAGGAGGGATCTAAATGGGTTGACACACAGGTTAAAACACTTCTGAAACATAGCAAAAATTGGGTGTTAGGTGATACTACCCCTGGCAAAAAGTTGGAATAAACACACTTGAATGTTCATAGAGGATGTTCACTCAGCATTTACATAGCAAATAATAAAGTCTAAAAACTGAGCATTCTTTCATTGTGAAAGATTCCACAATGTGTCTGCTTGACAAAATATGCCCCTATTTAGAATAATTATATTTCATTTTTAATATATGCCTAATTAATACATGTTCTTCTATAAAGCAAAAATTGTCTGGTTTCAAAGTTGGTGTCATGCAATTTGTTTATTTGCTAAGAAGCAAAATGCTGGTTGAACAACCTCCACATGTGTTGAGTCAAAATTGTTTTGCCTGGGCTAGTAAGATGTATCCTGGTTGGTGGTGCATTGCTTTTATTTAAAGATCTTCCTTTAGGTGGTACTTGCTATGCCATATGATACTCCTATCCCTGGCTACATGAATAACACTGTGAACACCATGCGCCTGTGGTCTGCACGTGCTCCCAATGACTTCAACCTCCGAGACTGTGAGTGACCAAATCATACACCCTAGTGTGTGTACTGAGTCCAATTGCGTATTGATCTTGTGTGAACACATCAGTTAAAAAAGTTTGTGGGACCATAAATTATTTTGCAGCGCCCCCTTTATGTTGATGAGTATATTTTACCCCTCTCGGACAGACACGCCTTCCAGACTTCTTGTTTTTATGTTCTTATAACAAGAACAAAGAGAGAAATTACACTTACAGTGGAATTATTACTTTTCTTAATTTTACTATGCAACACAAATAAATGAGTTGCAACAAGGATAATGGAGACAGCAATACTATGACATATAAATACAAATATATTCATCAAAGCTCGTAATAAAAGATACTGAAGTATAAATATTGGGATAAAAGTATAAATCTCTAAATGTATTCAAATTAAAAGAGAAACATTTAACATCTACCCACTTGGTCTGTTTCATTTCTCCAGTCAATGTTGGTGATTACATTCAGGCTGTCCTGGACCGAAACTTGGCTGAAAACATTTCCAGAGTGCTCTACCCCAATGATAATGTGAGTTCTCGCTCATGCAGGGGCGTAGCAGCAAATTCTGGGCCCTGTACACTCTCAATGTCAGTGGGCCCCTATCCATGCCAGTACACCAGGAACGTGAGCCCCTCTCCCTACTCGGGCCCTGGGTAGTCAGGTCCACTTTTCCCCCCACTACCACGCCCATGCTCTCATGCATATCTTTGTATTTAACAATCCTATGTCTAATCATTATTAACTCAGTCTGCAGATATTTAGAATTGTTGGTGTTCTAACAATGGGTTTCCAGTGCTGATTCTGTGTTATGGCTGTTGTAGTTTTTTGAAGGGAAGGAGCTGCGACTGAAGCAGGAGTACTTAGTGGTGGCAGCGACTTTACAAGACGTCATTCGCCGCTTTAAGACTTCGAAGGAGAATTCCCCTCTCCCTATGTCTTTTGAAAGCTTCCCCGATAAGGTTTGTGAATGCTTCTCTGCCATCACATTTTACACATTCTCTTATTTCCTACCCACGCAGCATCTGAGCTAGTGTGATTCTAGTGATGCCAAATCTGAAAACCCTAGTGCTAAAATGTTCTCTATGTTTGCGTCCCAGGTGGCCATCCAATTAAATGACACCCATCCTGCCATGGCTATTCCTGAGCTCATGAGAATCTTTGTGGACATTGAAAAATTGGACTGGGATGTGGTGAGAAACACAAAACCATACACGTGGTCTGTGTGTGAATGATTAGGCCAGACTTTTTTAATTGCTTGTTTCTCGGATGTCCCTACTTAAGAATCTACTGAGGAGAAAGGGAAAAAACAACAACTTTATTTTTAGCACTTTTCAATTTCTCGAAGACTATGTGGAATCAATACAAGGAAGGAGGAAGAAATAAAAAAAAATTTTATTTAAAAATAACATTTATTTAACTTATATATATATATATTGGGCTTTTTTGTATACTTCAAATATAATCGTCGGCGGATCCGCGAAACAAGCAATAAAAAAGTCTGGCCTTACAGATAATGTATGAGCGATGGCACAGTGGTTAGTGCATACCTGTCAAGTTTTGGATTTAAAAATAAGGGAAATTTTCCCCCGGGCGCGTCGAGCCATCCCACCAGCCCAACCGAGGTTCAGTATCCCTTACATTTTAATACAGGTTTACAATAAACCTAAAATAAGCACCTGTGAACCACTTACAAACTACAATTAGATTATTAGAATCTGATAGGCCTACCTTTGTTGACACTGAAATGCTGTGGACATTCCTACATGTGTAATTCTTATCCTACAGCCTAAATGAAAACAAAAAAGGAAATTAAAGCACTTTTTTTTTTTACATATTTTCAGCATATACACACATTGCTTGTCTTAAGGCCAGACTTTTTTATTTGCTTGTTCCTTGGATGTCCCTACTTAAGAATCTACTGAGGAGGGAGGAAAAAAAAAAAAAATAAATCTTTATTTTTCAGCACTTTTCAATTTCTCTAGGACTATGTGGAATTAGTACAAGGAAGGAGGAAGAAATAAAAATACATTTTAATTTAAAAATAAAATGTATTTAACCTACAATTAAATTAAAGTGAATCCGGAAAAAAAATTAATGAACAAAAGAAAACCGTTGGCTCTCCACTGAAGGGTGGAAAAAGCTAAAAAATGTATATATATATATATTTTTTTTATTTCAACCATTGGTGCTGCGGCGGATCTGAGAAATACAAAAACAAAATAATATTTTTTTTTTGTATTCTTTAAATATGATTGTCGGCGGATCCGCAAAACAAGCAATAAAAAACTCTGGCCTAAAGTGAAACACATTTTATTTTCATAACACATTATTAGTATCTCATGTTCACCCATGTGGTTCTCTGGCATTCACTGACTTATTATACAGAGTTGTTGCAGACTTTGCATCCTTTAACACTTTTTTGGAAGGGGTGTATTTGTGGGCTGGGCCAGAGTGGTTGATTTTACATGAGAGTAAAGAACAAACAGTGCTTTTGTCTAATGACATCCTATTTTCTGTAACAATCTTTCTCACCCGTTATCGCGAGGTTGGTGACATTTCAGTTTGGAGAGGCACAGGAATGTTTTTTTAAATGATAATATAATACGAAAAACTTACAAGAAAATATTAATACGGGAGGACGACGGGAAAGAGGGGTAAAACACCATAGTTTCCCGGCCAAAACTGGAGACTTGACAGGTATGGGTTATTGCTGTCAGAGATTTGGGTCCTTTCCTCGCCACTGCCTGTTTGGAGTTCTCTTCCCTGTGCTTACATGGGTTTACTCTGGTTTCTTCACACATTCCAAAGGCATTCATTAGGTCAGTGGTTCTTAAACTTTTTCTATCATTCCCCACCTCAGAAGAAGGGGAAATTCCACGTCCCACCTGTCCCATATCGCCCCAACAAAATAGTAATAAAAAAGTTTTAAATTTTATAATTTATTTAAGTAACATCAATTTCTGTTTCTAAACCAGTAGGTTAACTTATAACACCAGATACAACATTAACATCAATAATACAGAAAATTGGCCTACTAATTAAATAATTGTTTAGTTTCTCACTTTTCAATCTGTGCAAAAATTAGGAAAGGCAGGAAAACAAATGACTTTGCCTTATCACAGCATCAGTGACTGCAAGGAGCCTGTTTTGCACTACACATCTTCTTAAAACGAGGTTGCATGCTTGATACTGCCTCTCTCAAGTCATGCTTAACCTTAAGCTGAGATCTGTACTTTGTTTTCAGCGAAGCAAAAGCTGGAGTCGCCAACTTTTGTGGTCCTTGTAACAAATGTATCCATTTTATAACCTTAACATTATACACACCTCTGACCCCGCTGCCCCCTGCCTCTTTTATTGGCAAAACAGACAGGGATTAAAAATGTTTATTTCTTCCGATTCCTTGTGGCCCACCTGCAATACCCTAGTGAGGCACGCCCCACACTTTGAGAAACGCTGCTTTAACTCATAGTCTGTTGTTATTTATTGACGTATTCTGAACAACTAACACCAGGAGGAGTAACGGACATAGACAGTGATATAAATGTCTTTGTACCCGTACCTACATACCAAGTTTTGCTAAACATTCTGTGGATAATAATGACACATTGTCTGGTTTTTTTTATTACATTTGCTTTGTTTAGCAGACGCTCTCACCCACAGCGACTTACAAGTCTGATGGGTAAAAGGGTAATTTTGAAATGCAATGAAATGGTAATGTTAATGGACAAAATCAGTATACTGTCCTGTGGCTTCACATGTGCATTTAAATGTTGCACAGTTTGGTGTTTAGTTTAGTACTGCAATCGCTCCATGTGGGCTCTCAGGCAGTGGCCTTTTCTTATCTCCCCTCTAGGCCCATTGCCTGCGTTTTGGGGACACCATCTCTTTACCTTGTTCACCCTCTTCATGTGCCCACGTCCCCAGGTTGTGCATGTTTTGTTTTCCAGGCTACTGCTTCGAAAATGCACTTTGCTGTGCCAAAGTAAAAAGACCAATCTGCCTCATGGGGTTTCTTCTAACAGTGGATACTACAGCATAAAACAATCATTACTTAAGAAGTAAACACTGAAAAAATACATTTGGTTTATTTATAATCATTAAGAAGGTAACAGACTTTAAGTAGATACATGTTACTGTTTTGAGCGTCGTCTACTTACACTATAATACGCTGATCAACAGTACCGTACACTGATATCTGAGAACTGAATTCTCACTTGGTGTGGAATATGATTTGTCAGTTTATTTTTGGATCCCTGTTCAATATTGCAGGAGCTAGTGGTTCAGGTAGGGAGCTAGGGTATTAAAATTGCCCTTACATTAATGCTGAAAATTATATAGTGGTATGTATGGTTTGTTTGAAGACTAATTTGTAAAATGAACACCACAACTAAACCAATTTATTTATTCATTAGTTATGCATCAATTAAAGGTTAAATGGGCACAACGTTTACTTTGAGGTGTCAGTTGTATCAGTAAGTAACATGTGTTACAAACGCTCACACCTTCTGAAAGGAGACAGAAGCACTGGACCCTAAACACTTAAAAAAAGGAATAAAATACCGGACTAATCACAAGCATGTGAAAACAAAGAACACAGAAAATTTGAAAAACGGAACAAGCCAAGAGTACTAATCTTACAAAGACAAAAAAACAACTGGAAAATAGAACAAGTAGACAAAGAGTACAAGATCTTGCCATGAATGTAAGCAATGTGTTGATATGGCTTTAAAGAAATAAACTAACAAGCAGAGAATACAACTTACTAGAAGCACATTCTGTGGCGATCTACCATCAGGACGCAAGACAAATTCAATAACAGACATCCTTCAGATCAACAAATTTAATCTGATAGGTACTTTAGCTATATAATGTTGCTGATATCCAGAAACATTGCTAAAACAGTTTCTTTAAAATGGGTAGTAAACAGAAATGCACCAATCTACCGGCTGATCAGTCTCATATAACCGATTTTAAGCCGGTGACATTTACACTTGTGCAGTAAAGGGGCGACAGCAGCACAAACACAACCACACATGAACAGCCAAGTGATGTTACTAACTTCACGAATTTAGTTTGTGTGTACTGACATTTAAATACGGCTGAGCCACTTGTGTATTTGTTTAGGAAACCAGTGCATGAGTTCAGTGTTCAAGTGCATTATTGCACTATGTTGACATGAAGTTTCCTTAATGCTCTTAATCTATTTAGAGGTTTGTGAAAAGAAAAGGTTTGTCCTATGACCCAGTGCACATTTTTATTTTGAGATGTAAGAAGTTTCCATTAAAAGTAAAGTTAAACAAAAATCTTTCTGTTTGCCGTCAGGAGTAATTTTCAGAAAGAAAGAAAATCAGGATGGCAAACTAAACTGGCCAGTCATATTTTTTAAGTCTGAATCAGCCAGGAAAATTGCAATCAGTGCATCTCTAATGTACTGCTCACAAAAAATAATTATCCCCTAATTTATGTGAGCAGTATAGTAAAAGATGACTGCATTTTAAATTATCTTTTAAATGTGATGTGATGTGATAACCCACAGAAAATGCATTGTGTTAACCAGGATTTAGCCTAAGAACCAGAGACAGTAATCATTGCAACATTTGACATTACATTTGATCAGTGGATCATGAATTGTGAAAATGTCAGAGGTTGCAATGTGATATATACTATATGCTGTAATGTCAACAAGTGCTTGCTTCAAAATTAAGAAGAAGAAATTAAGAACCTCTGCTAAATGAATTTTACTTTTTCTCTTCACAGACAAGGATGCATCTCACATGTTAACCACAGTGAACTGAAGGCATGACTTTTAGAGTGGTTCCTGATTCTTATTTGCTGTCCCTGAACAGGGCTTGTGTGTGGCGCAAACAAGAGCAGAGGTTTGTGACGATTTTATTTTCTATTTCACCCTGTCAAGTACGGATCAGAAGACCTTTCAGCTACAGAGTAAGATACAGCCATTGTACCTGGAAGCAGAAAACCGGAATATGGAGGTTATGTCCCTGTCGTACTAACTTCCTCAGACATAACATTTTGCAGCCCTCCTCTCATCTTTGTTTCAGTACCTCAGCCTGCTTTGGTTCCACTGACCTGAGTCATCACATGTCACGACTAAAGAACACCTTAGAGACTGTATCGAAAGCTATAAGTGTTACTCAAACAGAGGTCTTCTCCAGGATAGCTCGGCTCAAGCCCAGTGCCAGAAATGAGAAGACAGAGAGAGAGGCAAGCTCAGAAACACCAGCATTACAAGATCAGGAGAACCAACCAGCTTTAACGTCTACAGTCACACCAACACCTGTACCTCATACTTCATCATTACCTGCAACATCGTTAGTGAGTAGAACAACCACTGACACTGCATCTCAGGATAAGTCAGATGAACCTGCATCTGACCATACCGCTGCTTCCAAGCACTCCGCTCCACTTTTCCATCCAAGTTCTTTCAGTGTCAACCTAGATGAAACCTACAGTTACCTAGCACACCATGTGAATTCTTATTTTAGCAGCCTCACTATGGCAAATGAGAAAAGGAAAAAGGCTGAAGATTCAACCCCATTAACACCTGACCAGCCCCACAAGAACAGTGATCACATACCCACTCAAGGGCAGGTGAATGACCAGGCATCATCTGCAATCTCTGCTTCTCTTCCAGCCCCAAGCTCACTTTCATCTTCCAAAAAAGCTTTCGGAGAATACCTAGCATACACTCCCGCTGTCCAGGCATTTGTAGGAAACTACATTGCCCCCCTCGTTCCCAGATTAAAGACTGGACCAAAAAATGCTCTAGCAGAGACGGAGAAAGCCCTTCCTCCTATGGAATCTAAGCAGAAGGATACGGCTGAGAATAAAGAACAGAAAGCAGCAGACGAAAAGACCAGGAGGTTGCTGCTTCAGCGAGAGAAGGTACTTGACATCAATTTGTTCATACTCTTGAAGTCTGTAGGATTTCTAGCTTTGTTAATCTGCTGGTCATGGATCGTAAGCCAGTTTTGAACATCTGCTAAATCTTTACTGTATCCTCTTGGATGGGTACGATAACGCACAATGCTTCACCAATATTCTAATTCTAAAACCTGCCTACAGTGCACAAGGGCAGCCTTGTACAACCAGTGGTTTTAACCAGCAGGACTGCGTTAGTATCCAGAGCAATACAATAAATGGGAGTTTGCTATAAAGTGCACACTGCTCATGTTATGATTATGACTATTTAATTGTAGTACTAAAATGTTTTCATATTAGTGTGGTGGCAACCACATGCCAGTGTTTATTGAAAAAATACTTTTTTATAGTAAAAAACTAAAAGCCAACACATCATTTCATACACAACATGGATTTGTTTAGTAATTATAATTCAAGTAATTGTGATGCTGCATACATGAATATGCAAAAGTCTTAGGCCACCTTATTTTGTCAATGGTCTAATGACCGTGTACACCATTTATACAACATGTTGGACCAAGAATTTTCAAACTTGTATTCTTCACTTCTTAATACTATTTTCTATTGATCTTTACACACAATAAATACTTGTCACTATTGCCTAGAGAGTCTAAATGATAATAAAGAGAATAAAAATGATTATGTATGGTCATTATACCATTGCTAAAACAATGGTATCTCTTAAGTAATGGTGGCCTAAGACTTTTGTGCAGTGCATTGTGTAATGGACACAAAAGAGGTGCATAACAGGTTGTTTAGGCAGAATATAACCAATAACATTTAACTGGTTCTTATCTTCTTATTCTTCTAGATTATTGCACGGGTGAGTGTGGACAATAGGACTCGAGCATTGGTCCAAGCCCTGCACAGGGCCTCAGACGTGAAGCTATATATAAGCAGGGTGGAGGAACTGTGTTATCACCTGCTGGAGTTCCCTGAGACAAGGCTAGTGGCTGTTAAGGTAAGGAACTTCACGTGTTAGTTTGAAAAGCATAGCTCAGCTGTCGTAGAATGGTAAGGAATCTAAAATTTGTGTTAATAGTCATCTACATTGTAAGTATTAACAATATTATATGGCATACAGTAATGTGTCAGTGTTGTCCAAATAGCCAAGATACTGCATTGTTTTTTGGAGATTTTCTATCGAGTCAGATCACTATTATTTATTATGAGAGCCCAAAATAAATCAAATTAATTGAGCAAGTTGGGCACAACGGGTACAAAAAAAATCAAGAAACTGAGTTAAAACTACTGCAATGAAAGCAGGGCGGCATGGTGGCTTGGTGGGTAGCACCCACGCATCACCACGCAAGAAAAACCTGGGTGGAGCAGTATGTACTCCTTGTGACTGTGTGGGTTTACTCTGGGTACACAGTCCAAAGAGTGTGGTTAATTGATCACTCTAAATTGGCCTTGATTTGAGTGTGTATATATGTGACTAGTCTTGAGATAACCGTGTAGTCAGTCTACAGCTTGTATAAAAGTGTAAATTTGCTGTGCCCTCGAAATAAATCAAAACCATTAATATATAAACCTCTTGCAACAGAAGTGAGTACACCTCAAAGTGAAAATGGACAAACTCTGAACAAAGTGTCAATATTGGTTGTGTAGCCACCATTATTTTACAGCACTGCCTTAACTCTCTTGGACATTTAGTTCACTAGAGCATCACAGGTTGCCACTGGAATCCTCTTCCACTCCTGCATGACAACATCACAGAGCTGGGGGATGTTAGAGACCTTGTGCTCCTCCACCTTCCATTTAAGAATGCCCCACAGATGCTCATCTGGTCTGGAGACATGCTTGATCTGTACCCTCAGTTTCTTTAGCTAGGCAGTGGTCGTCTTGGAGGTGTGCCCTGTGACCCAGTTTTCGAAGGGAGGGGATCATGCTCTGCTTCTGTATGTCACAGTATATGTTGGCATTCATGGTTCCCTCAATGAACTATAGCTCCCTACAGCTGGCAACACTCATGTAGCCCCAACCAAACAAGACACTCTGGTTGCCGCCACACACGCTTGTCACCATCTGAATCAAATAAGTTGATCTTGGCCTTTTTAGATCACCGGTAATGGTTCCAGTAATCCATGTCCTTACTCTGCTTGTCTTTAGCAAACTGTATATGGGCTTTCTTGTGCATCATCTTTAGAAGATGTTTCCTTCTGGAATTACAGACCAGTTTGTTACAGTGTGTTACATATGGTCTGAGCACTAACAGGCTGGTCCCACCAGTGCAGGAACTCCCTCCATCATTCAGTTATCAATAGATGATGTGCCTCCAAGGACTTACCACTGAGGACTCAAATCTTTTACTTTATTTAATTTAATTGTTATTATTTGCTTAATTTTACAATTATTTTTTTTTTCTTTTTGAGCATTGGTCCTCCCAAGGTTTCTGCCTTCTACATTTATGGAGTTTTTCCTTTCCACTTATTCTCAGCCGTATTGGATTAAGGGAAAGATTTTTTTCCAATGGGAAGGTGGTAGAATTTCAGAAAAGACCATAATTGTCTCATAAATAAATTGCCACAATCAGATTTGCTATATCTCTTGTGGTTTAATAGGTATCTGCACATAGTTCCGACAAAGAAACCTTGACAGATCTTTATTTTGACAACCTTTGACTTTTGACTCACCCTGTATTTAGTTCTATATTGTTGAATTGGTTTTCATACTCAAATCTTCAATACCCACCCAACCTTAGTTTTATATTAATTATTGAGGCACAAAAGGTAAGGATTTACAATGTTTTATTTATGTAAAGACCTTCCAGCAGGCTCTATTTGTATGTTCTTTTTCAATGGGACAGTGTAATTTTTGTTATAGTTATGTCTTTTATATATATTATTTCTAACTTTTCATATGCCAAATGTCATATGTCAAATTCAAAATGTGTTGCTTGAGTGTTGTGGGTGTGCTTCTATATGTTTTTGTACACTCACTGGGCACTTTAATAGGTTCTGGGTTGTCACTTCAGAACTGCCTTCAGAAAAAGAAGCTTTTTCTTCATGACAAAGCTTCAAGGTGCTGGAACCTTTTTGGTCCGTATTGAGATCATTACGGGACTGAGGTGACCTAGTGGTTAATGTATTGGACTATGGACCAGAAGGTCCATGGTTCAAATCCCACCTCTGCCACAGTTGGGTCCCTAAGCAAAGCTCTTAACCCACAATTGCTTGGATTGTACGACTGCATGAATTGTAAGTCGCTCTGGATAAGGGTGTCTGCTAAATAACGTAAATTCTAATGTAAATTGCATATTATAGTTGTTACATATTTGTTACCTGCACTTCTGTGATGCAAGTCCCCTGTTCCACCACAACCCAAAGCTGCTCTATTGGATTGTGTTCTCATTGCTGTAAAGGCCATTTGAAAACAATGAACTCACTGACTTGTTCGGTAAACCAGTTTGAGAGGATTTGAGCTTTGTGACAGGGTGCGTTATTCTAAAAATGCTCTTTCCATCTTAGGAAAAGGCGATTCCACGTCTGCTACGCCTGCGGCAGGCCAATGATCCACTTCTAATGGCAGCGGTGAGAAAGGCTCTCGCTCTGGTGGGCTACACTGATCCGGTAAAGGGCAGGGGAGTGCGCATATTGTCCATCGATGGTGGGGGCACAAGGTATGTCACGTAACCCTTACAATCTGAATGGACCTTAGTCAAAGTGAACAAAAGAGCATAGAGCTCTGACTTACACAGCCTTGTTATCATTTGTACTTTGTGTCTGTGTGTTTGTGTGCGTGTCACATTCAGGGGATTGGTGGCCCTTCAGACGTTACAAAAGCTGGAAGAGCTGTCAGGGAAACGGATATACCAGCTTTTTGATTACATCTGTGGGGTCAGCACAGGTAAGATAACATCCTCCAGTTAAGAAAGAATGGTGTGTTAATTGATTTTAGACTTAGACTTAGACAAACTTTATTGTCATTCAGAATACACAAGTGTACACAGAACAAAATTTCGTTGCAGATAGCTCGCATATAGTTGGGAATAGAATCTTATTTTGTCCTTGTTAAACATTGGAGCCTATTGTGCTGCATTTTATTGAGGACATCTTTAGAAGACTTTCCTTAGCATTACTGTATAGGGCTTAACTCTGGATGAATAAAACATGTCTATATGAGAAAAGGAGTGACTCAAAAATGAAAACAGGCTAACCCAGATTTTAGTGTATGTGCAACAATTCCCTGCATCACCAGCTGGGGGAGCTTTTTACCTTTGTTTATATAAAATCCCTATTCCTCAGACTATCAGATATCCTTCGTCTGGCTCTTGGACTTCAAATAGCTCATAATGCTCTTACCGCAACAGCTTGTTCGAATGACTGTCTATTTTTGCAGTACCCTCATCCATTTTAATACTCTGCTCATCCATTCCCGAAGTCAAGGATGCTGCCAAAGTCTAATAAATACTTGTATTAGGGATTGTCTGTGCACATTGAACAAAGATGGCAGAGCTCCAGTGCCGTGTTGTTTGTCTAGGGTGCTTTAGAGGGACATAGGCTTAATGCTGTGACATGCCTGTTTACAGTGTGTGCCACTCTGACAGAGGTTCTGGCATGATGCTCATGTGGCAGCTGGTCAGCATAGGGGTTCACTTTGATCAAAAGATAACCTAGTGTGTTTCAATTTTCTAAACCTCTGGGATATATACACCTACCCTCTTTTGTTAAACAAAAAGAATACTAGTGAAGAAACCATGCAGAGATTCACAGTTACACTAACCGGACCCTTTATTAGGAAATCAAATTAAGATGTTGGGAAATTTTGATCATGGCATCAGCATTGGTGCCAGGCGTGCTGGTTGTCTATTTTTATAACCGCCGATCTCATGGGATTTTTACATACAAGTGTCTAGAGTTTACACAGAATGATACAATAAAGACAAAAACATCCATTGAAGAGAAGTTCTGCAATGCATCCACGAGATCTGAACTCATTGTCATCTTGGATATCAACATGGAATAGACTCTCAAAGAAAGGCTTTCAACATATTAAAATGCTTGCAATAAAGACCTAAGGCTGCTTTGAGAGTGAGGTGTGGCCTTACACAATTCATTTGAAGAAGGCTTTATCTCGGGCAACATTCAATTTTAAAAAGGATACAGTCAAAATCTCTGTTAAGATTGAATTCATTTCTCATGGGGATGTTTTTGATTGAATTATCGCGCATCCCCACAGTGATAAAACTCATGCATCAGGATGGTAATACAGTTCCTGCAGCACAAAAGAGCTTCTAGTGGGTTGTGGAGTTTCTAGTTCCATCTTCTAGTTGCTTCTAGTGGAGAGCTTCTCCACAAACTTGTTTTTTGCCATCAGGTGTTGTATCAGTCACTTGACTGACTAATTTTTCAAGAAGTCTAAAAGTATGTAAGTAAATATTGTGTGTATTGTAATATTCTTATAAGATAATGCTTTATTGAAATGGCTTCACTGAGATTTAATCTTTATTCAGCCTTTTGTATCTGACTTTTTAATTTAGATTTTTTTCCCCTCATCACTTTTCCAGTGGTGAGAAAATTGTTCTTTCAATATCCAGTCCGATAGGGTAGTGACTGTCTAAATCCTCCATTTGTAGATTTGAGAATGTGTGATTGATGAGGAGGTACAGAGTAGAAGCAGAAGATGTTAAGACCATTTTCTAAAATTATTATGCTGAATTGGGTGAAAAGCAATAGGTAAAGCTGCCTGTGATTTTCTTAGGAGACCATGGACAAAACACCAATAGGGCCAGTTTGAACAGGAATAAAATCACAGATTAGCAGCTGTGGAAAGGGAAAGTAACCCAGGACCCAATGTTAATGTAATCCTCTATAGATAGAGCTTAGAAAGACAAGTGTTTAAAGCCATTGGATCATCATATTTGAAGAATGGCTATAGCTGTCCCATATTGTAATGAAGTATATGGTTTGTAAGGTCATTGTAGTGACTGCAAATTAAAGGTTATTGGTTGATGAAATATTATATATGTTGTTTGCTGTTGTTTGTGTGGTTCTTTTAGGTGCTATTCTTGGATTCATGCTGGGCATGATTCATATTCCTCTGAATGAGTGTGAAGACCTCTATCGGAAGCTGGGCTCTGACGTCTTCAAACAGAATGTCATTGTTGGTACTGTAAAGATGGGGTGGAGACATGCCTTTTATGACAGTGAGATTTGGGAAAGCGTTCTCAAGTAAGGACAAAAACCTGTTCTCATTTGTTCTGTGCTGCTGCTGTATTGAGTATGTAGTAAGCGACTACTGAATATATAGTTAAGGGATAGTTTTATGCTAGCTTACAAGTAATGTTTTTAAAAATTTAGCTTGAAACAACTTATAAGGGACAGTCTAAACAATATAGGGTTTAGGGTTTTTTCTCCATGGTCCAACATGTTGATTGCAGGGGTTTAAACTCTTTTGAGATCACCTTTTAACCTTTTCCACTGTTGAGTATCAGCAACTCATTTTCTGAGTTAGAAGATTCTTTGTTCATTCCACAAATACGAGTGTGAAGATTAGTCTTGTTTAGATTTCTACCTTTAAGTACAACAGTGTACTACTCACACCTGTTGTCATTCCGTTTCATGAAAATACTTGATTCAAGTTTTGACAATCTGCTTGGTTCACATACCTTTGCCCCTCACCGATATATAGTATTGAGTAATTTTTCTCAGTGAATCAAAGATCAGATGTGATATTTTTCATCTAATATGTTTAATTGACATATGAGATAAATAACAATAAAGCATAAAATCTATAATTATTACTAATTTGCCCTTGTTAACAAGCCCTAGACTAAGGCTTGGGTCTTACTGTGTTTTGTTGTTTTTACAGGGAAAGAATGGGCTCTGACCTCCTAATTGAAACTTCCAAAAACCCTGATTGCCCTAAGGTTGGTGTAAAAGGAAATATTATTCTAATTCTACGCTGCTAACTAAAATGAGGGGATATTTCCTTAGGGGATTCCCTAATTTTTGTGCGCAGTATATTTATATGTCAGTGTCCAGAATAAAGTACATGATGTGACAGGTTGTATTTGTACCTAAATTTCTATTATCATCTCTTTCAGGTTTCAGCAGTGAGTACTGTGGTAAACAAGGGCACGCCGTTAAAGGCTTACGTCTTCAGGAATTACAACTTACCAGTAGGTGTGCGGTCCCACTATAGAGGTGGCTGTAAGCACGAACTCTGGGAGGCCATCAGAGCTTCATCAGCTGCTCCAGGCTACTTTCAGGAGTTTGCATTGGGCACCGACTTGCACCAGGTATAAAAAAAAATCGGAAAGCTGTCAAATTAAAAGTGTTCTTTGTGGTTTAGAGGCCAACTTGGTAGCCCAAAAGTAAAATCCTCAAAATACAACCTATAGATATGCTTTGTTTTGATCTGCAATGGCAGTTGACTTCATGGTTGATTTTGAACATAGTAAGAGAATCCAAAGGCAATTAGCAGTACATTCACACTGAATTTATTTAGCCTTTTGCGATTATGCTAAAACTGCAGTGAACTGGTCTCTTATTTAATTGCAACCAGTATTAACCCAAGATGTGTCATGTCACTGCATCCATTTTTCAGAATCTGGGTTGGACCATCACACAATGGAAATTTGTTTTGTGGTCAGATTTAATTAGTTTTCCAGACTTTTTGTTTGGGGAAAAATGGACGCTGTTTGTTCTGGACTAAAGATATAAAGAACTATCAAGACTATAAGAACTATTATCAGCTATGAGTCCAAAAGCAAGGGTCTTTCAGGTTATGTGGTTGTCGGTACACTTGGCAAAGGTCATTTTCAGTTCTGAGATTTTAGAGCAACATTAATTCCATCAAGATAACATCTTTTCCAGCAAGTCTTTGCAGTTTCCAAAAAGATGAAAAAAGTCAAATCCTAAAAAAGTTGGGACTGAAATGTGGAAAACCCTTTCAGTTTTTCTTTGAGTTACACTGCTTTCATTGTTGAATGTTTGTTAACAAATACATTTAAGTTGATCATACAAAGCATTAAATATCCAGGGGTTAATGATATAAACAGTCAAAATACATATAAGGAGTGACACATTTCCATAACGACTCAACTTTTTCTAATTCGGGGTTTTAGTTAAGCAGAGTTGAGTTGGCAGCGTTTTTTACACCATGTGCCACTTTCAGAATAATTAGTAAAAATGAAGAACTCCTGCCATGCAAAATTTTCAATTTGAACGCCATATACAGCGCAACCTGTTACTCAGCATGCCACATAGATTTAATGAGTAAGTTAATGAAATAAACATTTTACCACCTGTACGACCTGATGTACTTCAGGTCTGAGTAGTGTTGGTTCCTCTCAACAAGAATGTGTTTAATTGCATCACTTTCTCACTACTTTCTCACTTGACCACCTGTCCGAGCAGTGCCTGAACTTAACTGTGAGTCAAGGCAGAAAAAGCTGACGGAAAAATATTACAATTGATCACATCACATAATTAAGATAAGGTCATGACATCTTTGAAAAGAAATTTGCCTTTGCCAAAATATTTGCTAAATTCCAAATGCTACCAATTCTGTACAGTATCTTACAAAAGTGAGTACACCCATCACATTTTTAGTGCTTTCAAAATGTTTTGCCAAGTATTCAATTTTTTCGAGTGTTTTCGAGTGTTTTCATGCTTGTGCCATTGTAGCATTTCAACTTCAGGGTTTCCTAGTCAAATGTGAACATCTCAAAGAAGCTCAAGCAGTGTTAAATGGACACACAAATGAACATCTTCATTAAGTACATTGTTAGGAGTTGGATCCCCTTTTGTCTTTAGAACAGATTCTCTGATTAACAAGGTTAAGGTTAAATAACAAGGTTCTGGAAACACTACAGATTTTGGTCCATATTTACATGATAGCATCGTGCAGTTGCTGCAGATTTGTCGGCTGCACATGCATAGTATGAATCTTCCATTTAACTACATCCCAAAGTGTTACACAGCTGAAAAGCCCCTGTTAGATCCTTGGGGGCCTGTGTGGGTTTACTCTGAATACTTTCAGATCTGCCCACTTTACAAAGACATTACAATTAATGCGTTACAATAATTGGTCTTCCTAAAGTTTTTCAATGTGAGTGCGTCTATTTGCAGTTTCACTGTAACATGACTGTCTGTAGTCCTGTCCATTATAGTGTTTTTGATAAACCATCCAGCAAATTCTCTGTTGCTCAAAATGCTGCTTAATGCTTTTCCATCCAGGAAAGTAAAGCAGTGGTGTGACTATTATGTAACTTGCTCCTTTCACTGTAAGATCACTGGTCTCTTTCTTGTAAGACTGTCTGTCGTATTCCTATTTACTGAACTCAATGTGCTTTGCTGCCTTCCCTCAAAATGTCGACACTTATTATTTATTTGAAAAAAAAACCCTTGTGCAGCACAAACATGAATTCAGCATAGCATAAACTGCTTGGTCATCTTTGTCTTAAGATGGTATAACCGATATATGCTGCTCACAAAAATTAGGGGATACTTCAAAACTAAATTTTTTGAGTACATGCATGTTTTCTGGATTACACTGGCACCCTTTCTTCTACCCTTTCTTCTGTGTTTTCACATATTTAAAATATTTTTCACAGTCTGTGCATGCACGCAGAGCTGTCCTGTAATGGCTAGCATTATTAAGAGTGGTTGCCAGGTCCTCTTATTCTAACCTCTTTTTGGATATTTTCCATAGATCTAATGCTTATTTCTATAGCAGCATTTGGCAACCCTGGATTTAAATGCAGCATGCACAAAGCTGCTACCAAACACACTTGGGGAAACCCTGAATTACCGTTTAGCAGTATATGATTGAGGAAATAACAAATTGTGGTTGATTATGCAAAGTGGAAATCCGATTATTATCCAAGTCATGTACACCTGGACGTTTCCCATTAACTGTTTACTTAAGTGCATGTAACTGGATGTAAAATTGAGGCATGAACCCTAAATTGACTGAGTTACTGACAAAATTAGATTTTCTGCAGTTATTATTATTATTGGATATTATTAATTTGATTATGTACTTCGTGTTGAATCTATAGCTCCACTATAACTTTCACCAAGAAAAGTGGAAGAAAAGTGCAACAAGTCTATACCTCATTCAGCCCATTATTTTGTATTACCATGAAAGCAGTACCAGTGTCCGAACCTGAAAAGGCTTTTGCTGTGTAGAGCTATTAATGCCAGTAAATTACATGAAATTCTGCCCCAGCATCTGCAGAGATGTGTCTCAGACATGAATGCAGAAAACAGGAAGGATTTGGAACCATCTGTCATGAATTAACCCAAAACAGCAGACTCACAAGTGCCATTTGGGGTTAAAGGATGGAGAGTGACAACTAACTGACAATGTCTTATTTTAGTGGATTTTTAAAGACAAACAGCATTGCAGTACAAGCACAGCATATCCAAAGAAAATATGAGCCAATATCACAGCCTGTATGTGGGAGTAACAGAGTCTCTACTCTGCTAGATTTCTTTCTCCTACATACAAGACATTTATAGATAATTATGACCTTCTCTTTGCACTGCTGACTTTTACTTTTCTTCCTAGAAAGAATAACAGTTTAGCTGGGTTTTTCCCCTCTAATCTATGGTATCTTGATCTTGGATTGAAACATCAGGAAGCAGGTGCTGTGGCTGTGCTTAATTAAAGCATATGGGACTACTGGGAAGGAATGAAAGGGAATGGGTGATGACTCCCTGCAGAGCAAGGATTTCCTCTGTGCATGGCATTCCAGATATTCTCATTACACACATGCACTTTGAATTTGAGAAAGTGGAACACATTTCACATTTTCACATGATCTGATACTGATGCAGAAAGCAAATCAAAACACATTCATAAAGCAGCCTAGGCAGCAAGAGGTTTTAATCAAGCGCTGCTATACAGATTAATATTCTTGCTAATATATTTAGTACATGATTCTAATTGCATTTTTATTGTAGACATTTATGGCTTGGTAAAATTTATCTTGTTACTTGATTTCGGTTAACAACAACCGTTTAAAATAAAGTATTTTTTTCTGCATCTACGTTTTAATGCACAGTGTGCACGACGCAAATTTCACATTGCCATTATTTTGCAATATGCATTTTGTTATAAATGCATAGTTTGAATAGTAATTATTTTGGGCTTGGTCTTAACATTCAGGGGGATTCTTTGCAGATATTGAAGGCAAAGATAAATCGGCAAATGTTTTTAATTGTGTAAAAGTAATGATCTATTATAAACACTATCACTTCTGGAAATTCTGATCAATTATCACTTTGCAGAATGCTTTACCACTGTTTCTCCTGACTGTAAACCTAAACAAATTCAACATGTGTACTTTGAGAACATGACCAAATAAGCGCTGAATTGAAACTGTATTGTGCAGACTTGTTGTGAATAGTCACTCCTCTCTTTGTGATGTTTCTCTTAATAGGCTGTTTTTATAGGTTTATATCAGACCAGGTCTTTTTTTCTCCTCCCCCAACTGCTTTGACCTGTTGTATGCACACACTTAATGGTGTTCTGTAGCTCGCCAGGTTATTTTTGTGCCAGGGAGATCATTCCAGTCTATTTCATTGTGCTCACGTTGGCATGTCTGATGGTATTGTGTGCAATTTTCTCCTTGCTAAACTCAGCAAGTGTTTAGCTCAAAAGTGCAGAACTGCTGATTAAAAAGCATCAGACTGGTCCTGAGCACAGTGACCGCATTCATTTAAGGGTATGTTTCTCATGGTGTTATCCATATTTCAAAGACATCCGTCTGCTTCCATCCATCCAGTGAGCCAATTATCTCTCAGTTATTATCCATACAATTTCTTAAACTACATAAAGCACAACTTTTATGCAATTCACTTTTCATATGATTCCTTCTTGGGACATTATGCTAGATTTCACAAGTGGTTGTGAAGGTTGCTTTCCTGCAGTGTGTTATAAATCCGAAAGAAACTTCATACAGATTGAGGTTGTCATCTTTCCAGACATATCAGAATCATTCACTTGTGCAAGCTGTATTCTGTGCCAAACCCAGAGGGAGTAAGCTGGTACTCAATGCCCGTGCCTGGCATCTTTTCAGCGGTTGCTATGGGCGCCGTAAGGATGGCATGCAGGAATGAAACCTCTTGGGCTGTTTGTGACTGCACTTGCACAACTGAAGGACCCTCAAAGAAGACTTTAGAAAGTTTCCAGGAGACAAACTGCAATTTAAAATAGAACCCATCACCTCGGCTCTCCAATTCCATACTGTCAGAGTGTCTTCATCTTTCAAGAAGCAGACGTGAAATAATAGATTGCTGGCTGAAAGGTTCTGAGGAAGGAGGAATGAGAGTCTTTGTGTCAGTGCTTGACACAGAAGTGTATGCATTTTTCTGTAATCACACTAGCCCCCTTCCTCCCAAAAGAGACTGTTTGGTCACTGAAGGCCACACATCTGCTTGTTAAAACCAGGTGTTTAAAACCTATACCTTTTGCAGTTTGATGGCTCTAGCATGATTAATATAGGGGACAGATACGTTTGGTGGTATTGATCATCTAAAGGCACCGACAGTGACCAGCTTTAAATGGCTAAAAATTTTAATAACCAGTAGAATTTACTGTTTGTATTTTATACATGTATTATTCATTAATGATAAATATGGTCTAAAATAAAGCAACCGCCAGTAGCTTTAGTATAGCAGGGTCTTATGGGTTTTACTTACAGTTGTCTTCAGTATATAAAAAGACATATTAGTATTGTATTATTAATCAAAGAAAATGCACTGCTCACAAAAATTAGGGGATTTTTAATTACGGGCTATTTCATTTCGAAAATCTTTGAGCCTCCTAATTTTTGTAAGCAGTATAGTATATGCTGTGTATACACTCACTTTATTACGTAAACCTGTTTAACTGTTTGTTAATATGAATATTTAATCAACCCTAATCATCAAATGGCCACAACTCATTGCATTTAGGAATGTAGACATGGTCAATAGGCCAAGTAGATCAAATTGAGCATCATAATAGGGAAGAAAGGTGATTTAAGTGACTTTGAATAGGACATGGTTGTTGGTGTTAGACAGGCTGATTTGAGCATTTCAGACATCAATATGCAGCAGTCTTGAGAAGCAGTTCACTGGGTGAAAATGCTTTGTTGATGCCTGAGGTGGATGTTCTCATCTCTTGGAAGAATTAATTCCACCATTTTTCTCTCGCTGGCATTTTTTTGTTTTGGCTCCTGGTAACCTATACATTTCACCTATAATTTATTTTCATATATTTGCTTAATAACTTTTGTTCCTGTTCTTTGTTTTTCATTTTTCATAAGTTCATTATTCTTAACATCATTTTTTATTTTATTTTTATTTATTTTTTTTTGCGTCTCTGTTTTTGGTCTTGCCTGCCTGATGCATTCCATCAGGAATGTCAAATGGAATCTTATTGTTGCATCTTTACAAAATTACTTTCTTCTGTTGTTGCCAATGACTTCCTCCCTTGTCTTAGGGTTTGCTTTATTCTGACCCTTTACAGTGTATTCTCATCCTTTCTTAAGTTGACATTCTTGTCTATCCACTTTTTCACAAAATAATGATTACGTTTTCAGTCATTAACAGTTACTTTTTTGGATGTTCTTTAGGAAAAAAAATGTATGTAAAAAAAAATAATAGGTGGTGTGTAATAATGCCAATAAAGACCAAGTAAACAATGATGCTTAATATCAAGGGGTGTGTGTGTGTGTGTGTGTGTGTGTGTGTGTGTGTTTGGGGGGGGGGGGGGGATTCTCTGGTCTAGTTTCATTGCCTGAGGGTGAGTTCTGATTTATCCAGATGGGTCCTTCTTGTTTCCCTCTTTATGATGCCAACTTGAGCCTCATTTGAAGTCGCTGCCTCCTCAGGTCACAGGTCATGGTGGAGAAAAAGTCAGAGTAATTGCATAATGTGGTGTAATGACCTTCTGCCCCAGGCAGTCATGTAAGAGTCATGGCTGTCCATCAAATGGAAGCTTCTACCTTTGTGCTTTAATTGCTTGTGTTGAATATGTTTTTTGCATTCACTAAAGAAGCATGCTTTGTGTCCCTCTCATTTGTGGATAGCAATAAATGTTTTATTTTGGGGTACATTTAGGGTTCCAGTGAAAAAACAAATTAGTTTCACTCCCAAATCCTTTTTATTGTAGTGTAAGATTAATTTGCAGAAAATTTAATTTTAGAACAATCCATTTCGCTGGTGACTCAGGTACCACAACAATATCATTTAAATAGCTGTAAATGAATGTATTTGTAATTTTATGCCGCCCCGGTTGTGATGACGCACTACATCCAGTTTCTTTTCATTTTTTTTATAATATTGCCATTTGTAAAGTCCTGGTCATACATTTCCACTCCTTGAAGGATTTATTTATTTTTACATCTAATTAGCATTATTGAGTATTTATTGCAGGAGCAAGGTTATAATAATAGATGTCAAACACACTCAAGTTGGGGCCATGTTAGGACAATCAGTTAACCTATTGCATGACGTTGGAGTGCAAACTAAATGGTAAATGCCAGTCTGACATGGGGAACATATACAAACTCCACACACGAGGAGTCTGAGGTCAACAGTAAAACATGTTCCACTGTGACACAACCTAATAATAATGATTTTTTTTTCTGGTGATGGAACTTGTTGTATGGAAATTTGATGGACTGTCTAAAAAACAAGTAACTTTTAAATTTTATGATTTCTCCTTAACACTCCAGGGTATATATTTAAATACATTCAAAAGAAGCAGCCTTCATCATTCCCTGAGTGCATGTCTAATTATCCTTAGTTTACTTTCTTTTGCATAACTCTGAAGCATTGGATCCTCAAAGAGTGCCTCCGTAAATCATGTGAATCTTTCAGAGATTATGTAAATTATATCTGATGAATTTCTGTTTCCCTGGTGCTAGAGTCATCCACAAGAAGAATATGAAGACACTAATTGCTGCTGTGTGATTGGGGATGTAGATTTTGTGGCACAACATGCTGTCAGTCCTGGTGTGGATAAGAGAACATGTCTTTACACTTTCTGCTAATAATTATTGTCTCTCAACAGCCTTCTGTCCAGAGAAGCAGTTTGCAGTAACCTAAATGTGCGCTGTCACTGGTGATAGATTGTGGTGTAGAATTTAATTTAAGTAAAGACTGATGTATGTCATTGCATCATTGCACAATTTAGCATTGATGGATAAATGCTTGAAAAATGAAAGTTGGTGGGTACATTTTAGGCAGGTCAGCTTGTACTTTACACTGAGCAAATTAGCTGGAGCACGAACCTTGTAGTTAAGACTGGGGAATAAATGTCCATGAATGACTAGACCAGTTTTAGTTATAACTGTTTGTATTGGCCTAGTACTGTGAATTGGCACTAAAACAGCTTTACTTTCTTCCTTCGAATTGTGTAAATTAACAAGACGCGACAGGAAAAAATGTCGATGAACACATTTGATTCAACAACAGAAGCTACTACTGTCTACTCACAGTTCATGTTTGCTACCATTAAAGTTAGTTCTTTGGGTTTTGATGTCAGGCAGTAAAATGATTGGTTTCACCAAGTATCAAGAATATATCCTCATTTATTTTATATGTGAACAGTAACACTAATTTTATGATATTGTTGCCTTTAAAAGGCCAGTCTTTAAGAGTTTTTCTTAAGAAAATAAGAATAAATTAGTATAGAATAGTTCAATGTGAATTCTAACTTACATTCATCTAACTAGCCATTACATGTTCGTTTTAATTGCATCCTAATTTAAGTGCGTTTGGGACACTGATGAATGTAATAGTATCTTACTTTCTCTTGCAATATTAAGAAAGCTGTCCAATGAACATTTGTCTGTGTGTTAAAATTGGATTTTTAAAATATATTGCTCACAAGATTTAGGGGGAAATTTAAAATGAAATATTCCATAATTAAATATCTCCTATTTTTTGTGAGTGGTCAATTTAGTGATTTTTAAAATAGGCTGACTCTGATATATCTCTGAGAATATGAAGTTATAACGTTGTATACTTGACCATTTTTTCGAAGTGTTTCTAGGTCTACTGGTTAGTAGTTTTCTGAACAAATTGATATAAAGGATTATTTTTTAAATATTATTAATAGAATTATTATTCAAAACATAAAGTACTGAAAATGTAATTATAGTTTCTCAATTAATTTTAGTGGTGGAGTGTACAATTATATTTATACTCCTATTTGTTTACAATAATCAGTTTATTAAGTTGTTTGGTCTAGCCTTTTTTTGTGTGTGTTTTTTTTTGTTTGTTTTTCATCCTTGTAGTTTTGGAGAACATGGTCTTGCTATTGACCATGCTACCGCAAATTCTACTGCCTTTTTCCACAGATTCTACATTTAATTTCTTTCAGCAACTGCCACCAGAAGTCGACCACCCAGATTGATTGTGCCAATTCAAATATGTGTATGTGTATATTTGCACATATTGCACCGAGCTTGTGCCAAATCTCATGAGAAAAAAAGCATCAGTGTAAGAAATTGGACTGACTGGAATATTCACAAAGAGTGGCATTAGCAGTTCAAATCCTGATGAAGGAAGTGACCCTTACCCTGCTGCTTGTTGGTTGTTTGACAGCTTTGGCTTTACTTTGAACCCTGTCGCATGACTCAGTTAAATTAAGCCTTTGGAGTACAGTTTGCTATAAAACAACCTATTGTTGTGAATCTTTGTCCACTTTAATTTCAATACGCTTCTTCCAGACAAGACCACAATGTGACAACGTGGCACTTGTCCAATAATCTCAAAGTACCAAAGACCTCAAAGGAGCTAAGAGCCAAAATGCTCATTGGTTGGTCTTGGTATTCTGCCAGTAAACCTTGTTTATTTTGCATACGGTCTCTTTCAATATCTATGCCTGTTTGTACTGTTTGAGTGTTCTACTTTGTTTTTCATAAACATATGCTTGTGTATTTCTTGTTGCTGCTATTTAAATTGATTGATTTATCCCAAAATGCAACATTGGCGGTGCCCTAAAGGACATTTTTAAGACCTTGAAATTTCAGCAGATGCATCTAGGACACTTTTTTAATTTCACTTGTTTTAGGTAGCCTAGTCAGTTTCATTCCCTAAGCAATGACCTGTCACAGTTAAAATGACAGAGTTATGTTATACGCTACATATAATCTGTACTGAACTCATACAAACAACTCTGAAATGTGTTTCTGAGATGAATGTATTAAGCAGATTATCTGTTGCAGGGCTGCATAGCAACAGTATTCATACTCCCACGAATGCCCATTTGCCAAATCACTAGATGTTAACAGTTATAAAGCCATATAGCACATAATGACAAGCTGCTACTTTGTTTCCCAGGAATCTTGGAGAATGGATTTACGTTCCCTGGGCACTGTTTTGACAGCAGGTTGACACATTTTCTAGGCATTGTAAAAGCTTGTATTAATGGTGACTGAATTTGGATAGGAATGAAAATTGTGGAAACCTGTAAGCGGGTGATGTGCAGTATATTCAAGCTTGGTACTTCTTAAATTATTAAATGTGTTTACCATATTTTAATTAATTTATGATTTGCTGAAAAAGATTTGCATTAAAGTTTTATTAAATCTAATAAAATTAATAAATATTTGAAGTAATAGCATGGTGCAAATCAATCGGTGTAAAATAAAGTGTGAAACAGCAAAAACCCCTCACATTGGTCACTGCAGATTTAGTTTTATCTCTTCATGTTGCATTGAGTGTCTTGCCTCTAAGATCCTCATTTCATAGCACCCCTGCTGTCACAGAAATACCTCAGATGATTTCTAACAGCAGAGTTTGTTTCTGAGGCCACCAGGGGTTCCAGTGTATCATTGCCTAGCTCCTAACCACATCACACATCACATCCCCATTTCAATAACTGTCTGTAGCTTGTATTGCTCTAGAAAACTCAGCAGCACTGACATACTTCCTCATTTCTGATGATCAAAGATGCTGTTGTTCTTTGTGCACTCTCTATGTTGACTGAAGATCCACCTTCCAGGGAATCATTGATGTGATCATGGTGAGCTTATTAATTATGCCCAGTCTGAAGACGTGAAACTAAAGAATGAGGACAGTCCCCAGAGGCTGAACCCTCCCCTCACCTTCAAACACAGATGCTCAATGTGTGAAAACAGTTTTCTGAGCCTTTGGCCTTTGCTCCAATAATGAAAGGGTCCTGCCTTGTCATTTTGATCTGCCTCCAACCCTTATTAATACCCCCAATCTTGTCCGCAAGTTTCGCATATTCAAAATATCTACTGCATTTTCTGTGCTGTTTTTTTTTGTTTTGGTTTTTTTGTTTACTGATGCATTATATTGAATGACTGCCCAATTTATTGTTGTAGGCGTTGTAAAATGACAGACCATTATTCTAGAGAATAGTCAGAAGCTCAAGGTATTTAATTGCTCATTAAGTATCTCAGTTGTTCCATTTCCGAACTGTGGCCAGTAATCTTGTAAGTATTCTTTGGAGAACTGCTATGATTTGTTATTGTTAATTGGTACTGTACAACAGTTCTGTTATCACAGTTTACTGTTGGGTGTTTAAATGAAGAGGACGTTAAAAAGATTTAAAGATATAAAAATATTTGTTTATCAGCATTCTGCAAGGTAAAATAGTTCCATTCTAATAGACACCTCACTGAAAAAACATCATGAGATCATGAGAATATAGCAGAATGTAGCCTTGGACTGAACAGTGGCAGCTTGGCAAAGGCAGGATTTGAACCCTGGACATTCTGCCCTATAGTCCAGTACCACAAAAAAACAACTTTGTGAATTAAATAAGAAAGAATTGAGGCGATGGAACCAACAAAGCTGAAAATGAATAATTAATTTTGTGAGCAGTGTACATTAAGATTGAATGCATTGACTGAGCTGCTCTGCCTTTTTAAGGCATTCAGATAAACTTTGTAGGGGTGACAAACGTTGCCTCATTGGAAGTATCAGGCTGGTCAGTAATAATCGAAACAAATGTTTTCAAATCCAATACATTTCTATTTTAACCTTATTTTAATAAATTTTAGTAGCATTTTACTGGCAAAATAATGTTGCTGCATTAGCTGCTATCGTAGCTAGGTTACATGTGTCCGTAGCAAAGTAATACTTGGAGAACTTTAGTCGTTATCGTGCAATATTTGCACTTCTAGAATGTCTCTCAGCCAATCAAATTAAATGATTGGAACTGACTGTGGTATAATGTTTATTTTAATGTTTTAATTTTTTATTGATTGTTGATATCGTTAAATCTGTAACTTCCTAACTTCCGTTTTAATCGTACTAGTTCAGTACTGAAAATGTGTAGAATATTGACTTGCTTATGGTTTCTTTCACAGGATGGAGGTTTACTGATAAATAATCCAACAGCTCTGGCTATCCATGAATGTCATTGCCTGTGGCCGAACACCCCCCTGCAGTGTGTTGTCTCTTTGGGCACTGGTCGCTTCGAGACACCCAGTAAGAACAGTGCAACCTACACAAGCCTGAAGACCAAATTGACCAATGTCATCAGCAGTGCTACAGACACAGAGGGTAAGTTTGGATAAGGAATGTTTGTAAATGAGTCAAAGGGTTGTTGGAGCAACTGGTTGGGTTGAGGTGCTGCATTCAAATATGCTTAACCATCATTTCACCAGAGGCACTGGTAAAGTCGCCAAATGGATTAATTTTACAGTACAAATGAGCAAACCTTAACTCCCATGCAGAACTTGTTACAACAACCAACAACTAACCATGGCTACATTCTACTTGTTTTGCTTTTGTATTGTATTTTGCTATGTATTTTTGGTCAGAATGTTTTGTTAAAAGTGTAGTTAATAGTAATGCTTGTTGCCACCTGTATGGCAGTTCCTGAAGCCATAATCAAGTCAAGGAAAAACTGATTTGCAGTTATAACCACCCGGATTGACATAGTAATTAATATAAAAACACATTTAACCAAATGAAGCACATAATTAAATAATAATAGTCTGGGAAAAGCTTTATGCTTAGCCCTGTGTAGAACCACATTTCACATGGCTAAATGATTGTGTTACCTTAGAAGATACTTATTGTACATGATAGAATATCTGAGTGTGGTCCTCTTTAGGTTTATCAGCACCCTTGGAATAGATCAGTTAAAAAAAAGGGTAAATGTCCTTTTGGGTAATTAACCTAATAAAATAAGTTGTATTTATACACAAATGAAAGAGGAAACCACAGAAGTAGTATCCTAAAAATATTATATAAAATGTTCTAAAAAATCAACTTAAAAGAATGTATACAGCTCAGAAAAATTAGGGGATATTTTAATTTGTGTGAGCAGAGGATTTATAAGTGTATGACGCGGCTGCATTTTAAGTAGCTGTGTAGCAATGTCAAGCAGCAACAGTGAAAGAAGTTTATTAAAATCAAATGTATATCTACAGTGGGGCCAAATCTGACATCATTTTGGATATTTCCTGGTGATCTATTGATATAATAGCATCATTTCACAATATTCCATAGAATATTTCATAATCTTTCTGAATGTTTGGCTCCCTTTCTCTTCAAGTGTTCCTACAAATGCTTAGTGGTGGTTTAAGTTAGGAGACTGTGGTCTTATGGTTACTGATCACATTGACTGGCTGTAATTTTTTTTATCTAGTTATGATGAGTGCTGGCTACGTGATCTTTAAATTTACAATAAAATTATCTTAAACTTTAAAATTATCTGACTTTTTCCAAAAGAAAAAATACAAAATACTTGCAGGCTCAACTATTATACTGTGTCACTCATACAAGTGTCGTCTGAATGTTGTTGCTATGAGTGCCTTATTTTTGTTCTCTGCGGTAAGACTCGAAAACTCAAGTGTTTGTTCTTCAAATGGCGTATTAAATTAGTTGTATTGAAGCATTTTAGTGTGCTTTCCCCGTGAGGTATTCCTTTGTTGCATGTGTTGTGGGATGCAAACTTTACATTACTTCTCACAAACTGTGTAAAAGTTTCACATGGCAGACATGTTTGTATATGATTTCTGCCGTGTGCCTGCGCAGTATAAGGGGGAGGGGGGGGGGGGTCTGCAAAGTACAGGTGATTGTTTTTTGTGATTGACAATGAAAGGCGATTATCACATGCTTTGTCACGGAAATTGGCTGATAAAGATTCTATGTGTGTGTGTGTGTGTGTGTGTGTGTGTGTGTGTGTGTGTGTGTGTGTGTGTGTGTGTGTGTGTGTGTGTG
>JAUZSU010119310.1:0-18698 GCA_034780255.1 Parotocinclus maculicauda
TTATATTATATTATATTATATTGTTATATTATATTATATTGTTATATATTATATTATATTATATTATATTATATTATATTATATTGTTATATATTATATTATATTATATTATATTATATTATATTATATTATATTATATTATATTATATTCCTCAGCTCTCTCTGAAAGGACCACCAGGACCTTTAGGACTTATGGGACGACCAGGTCCACTGGTAAGCAACAACTCTTAAATTCTGTGTTTATTTAGCGCAGTATAAATATAATAACAAATAGCAAATAATAATCTGAATGAATTTTTTAAGTAAATGTCTTATTTTTGGGGAGACGCAATAAAAAAGTGGAGTAAATACATTTATTTATGAGCTATTTTGTATCGTAATAAATGTTTTTTATTAGTGTGATGTTCTGTTTGTGTTTCAGGGTCTCCCAGGGGGAACAGGTCAGAAAGGAGAGAGCGGTCCAACTGGCCCACAGGTAGGGGGCGCTGTTCACTAACACTTTAAAAGACAATACCATGCGTAGATCTTATATATGTATACATTATGACATATTCTATCTCTGTCAGGGTCCACGTGGAATGCCTGGAGGTTCAGGACCTAATGGCAAACCAGGGAAAAGGGTACGACTCTGAAGTCGGGAACTGACCGGTTACATCCACAAACAGTTAACTAATTAGCTAAGTATTTCTCACATGTGTTTACGTCATCAGGGACGGGGCGGCACCGACGGTGGGCGTGGGGAACCAGGAGTAACTGGACCTAAAGTAGGTCTTAAATACTGGACAAATTCAGCTTAGCTATGAAATCACGATCCGACTCACTTTTGATGATTTGTTTTCTCTGTCAGGGCGACAGGGGGTTCGATGGCTTACCTGGACTTCCTGGAAACCAAGGTCATAGGGTAAGGAGTAGCCAAAAAACCTGTACCCTATTCCATACAGTCCCAACCTTTTCTAATTTGGAGATTGCAATTAATAACATTATTTCAAATACGTTATATGTATTTGTGTTAAAATCATCTAATGAGTGTGTAACTGATTTCTGACCACAGGGAGAACCTGGTAAACGTGGTCCGATCGGCCCAGCGGGAGAAACAGGACCTAGGGTAAGTGTCTGTGTACTCTGGTCGCAAAAATTAGAGGATATTTACAAATATTACAAAATATCCCCTTATTTTTCTGAGCAGTATATTTGCTGTAATTGTGAGTAATTTTTGTTTTCTTTTCTTTTCCTTTAGGGTTCAGATGGTCAGCCTGGACCCAGAGGCCAACCGGGAGAGCCTGTGTGTATTTACATTGTTTAATACTTGCATACTGCTCACAGAAATTAGGGATTCATTAATTTTGAAGCATAATCTGATAGACACTGATATAAACCAGAGTCCGTTTTGGGGGATTTGGCGGCCACTCTGGTAGAAACGTAGTACTGCAGGTAACAGTGGAAAAACGCGCTAAAATCGCTGATAAAGTTGATTTAAATTAAAGAAAAAAGCGTTTGCCGTTAGATAAGTGATATTCAGGTTATAATATATATAATTCTTTTGTTTTTAAAACACATTTAGGTAATTAAGGAGTAAAAAATGAAATGTAAACACGATTATTTTTTTTGTTTGTGTTTGTAGGGTGTGCAGGGCTTAGTTGGACCCAGAGGCCTTCCTGGACCTACAGGGCTCACTGTGGGTAACACACACACACACACACACACACACACACACACACACACACACACACATTGTGTAATATTCTACAGAATTGTGTGTTTATCGTGTATGTGTGTAGGGAATTCAAGGTGTTGATGGAGCACAGGGAGCAAAAGGAAATCAGGTTGGTGTTACGTCCGATCGTTTGGGAAGGAATTACGTATCTAGATCTGTCATTGTTGCTGCGTTAGTCCTACAGCACCGACTAATCTAACGTACTGGCGCCACCTGCAGGACAGTCGATGCTACTGCTCATGTAAATCATACTAAACATTAAGTGTGAACCTAATACTGATTCTAACAATGAATTCTGTATCATTAATTTTTGATAGGGGATCCCGGGCGAACCTGGGGCACCGGGACAACAAGGAAACCCAGGATTTTTGGTATACACACACACACACACACACACACACACACACACACAATTTAAGGCTTGGTTAAATAAATTTCCTCTGTATCTTCCAGGGATTTCCAGGTCCTCAGGGTGCAATCGGATTACCAGGGGAGAAGGTATGGCTGTGTGTGTGTGTGTGTGTGTGTGTGTGTGTGAGAAACAGAGAATCCACAGTTACAGGACTTACTACAAACCCACACCAGGGATAGTAAATGTGAGGAACAGGACACATAAGATGTCATAATAAGTTAGATAGGGAAGCCCCGCCCAGCAACACACCAAGAGGACCAATCAGAAACTCCAAACAAAAAGTCCATTCATAAAGAGATAAAGGACCGATGCATAACTATTCAGCCCCCCTGAACTTTTCCACGTTTTCAACATTATAGTTTCCCAAAAAGGTCAGACGAAGGACCACACTCTTTTTTTTTTGGCTAAATCTGGACAACTTTATTCAGATCAAAAACAGATTAAAATTAGGCTGTTTAGACCTTCTGATTCAGTCCAAATGTAGCCCAGATCAGATCCAAAATAGTTTTAATTTTTTAACGTAGTCTTTGCAACATCTGGGCTAAAGAAGGAGACTCCATTCACTCTGGACGAATGCTCCCTGAGCAAAAGCCACACCTTTGTGAAGATGGGTTTTAATGACCTAAAAAAGACGGCTTTACCATGTTACGTTTTTGCTGCTAGATTTGAGACTGAAGAAAGTCCTGGGAAAGGCCATCACACTGGGAACACCCCGCAGTGAAGCATGGTGGTGGCAGCATCGCACTGTGGAGATTGTGTTTATCTCCAGGGATTGAGAAACTGACCAAAGGCATCTAGTACCATATTGGACCTCCTCTGGCCTTCAGAACCTCAGAACGCTTTGTCATCTCTAGGTGTTGAAATGGTTTTGCACGAGTATTGACCCATGTGGACACAGGACCGGACCGCTTTTCACAATGAGATGGACATACTGACATGCTCTACCTCGTCCCAGAGATGCTCTATAGGATTATGATCTGGCCCTGCTCAAGCTACACTGGACTTCTTCCAAAGCAAGAACCTTAATTTACTAGAGTGGCCAAGTCAAAGCCCAGGCCTCAGCCAACTGAGAATCTGTAGCTAGATTTGACAACTGCTACTCACCAGTGGTCTCCGACCAATAATGGTGGAGTTCCGAAACTTTCTGAAGATTATTGATGTGTTACCGTACCCTGACCACACCCTCATATGTGTGTGTATCTGCTTTACACATTTATTGTTTCAGGGACCTCAGGGAAAGAAAGGAATGAGGGGACTGCCTGGTGCTGATGGACCTCTGGTGAGTTCCATTCCTATCCTAAATCCTAAACCCTGAAAAATAAGATCCCTTGATCTCTAGACTAAATTTCATTCCCTTCCTGTTTCCCATGTCTTCAGGGTCACCCAGGACGAGAAGGTCCACCAGGAGAGAAAGGCCTACCAGTGAGATTCCATCCCTTACACCGTTTTCCATTGAGGAGTTTATGATTGTTTTTTTATCATCTCTAATTAATGTGTTATTTATTTGTTGACTCCAGGGTCTAGTAGGAGTTCAGGGACCTGTTGGATATCCGGGTCCTAGAGGGGTGAAGGTAAAATGTGACGTGTCTGCGTATTGGCCATGCTGTGCCCGTGTTTGTGTTTGCGCCCTTCCATGTGGGTTTAATATCCTGTTTGTTTTTAGGGAGGTGAGGGTCTGCGAGGGCTTAAAGGAAGTAAAGGTGAAAAGGTGAGTCCCAGACTGGTGCTTACAAACTGGAATGAGTTAGACTGGTAGCCAGTCGAATCAGAATCCAATGGGCATCAGCTGAGACTACAATTGGCCCAGGCCCACCGAAACTGGACAAACGTCACCTGGTCTGATGAGTCTGGAATTCCACGGCACTATTTGAATGGCAGGGTCAGACTTTGGCGTCAGCCGGACCTACGGCTGGTGGTGTTATGGCGTGGGGGTTTTCCTTGGCACCCTCTTGGCCCACAGCCTTCCTGAGTATTGTTGCTGACCGTTGGCACCCCTTTATGCCCACAGCGTACCATGTTCTGATGGCTCCTTCCAAAAGGATAATACCTCATGCCCAAGGCTCAAATTATCTCAGGCTTTTTGCTTGGTTTCTTCTTGTATCTTACTCTTGAAATCTGGATAAGGTCCTGCCCGGGGGCGTCTGTCTGATTATTGCGTTGGTGTTGCAGGGTGAAGACGGCTTTCCAGGAGCAAAAGGAGAACTTGGTGGCAAAGGAGACGATGTAAAAGACAAAAACTTTCTGATTGAAGCATACGCTCTCGAGGGCAGTCGTGGCTCTTATTGGCTCTAATTATTCAATCTGTATTCTAGGGAGAGTCTGGACCCCCAGGTATGCGTGGTGAAGATGGTTCAGAAGGCCTTAAAGGTCAGTTAGGACCACCTGGAGACCTAGGTGCCCTGGGCATTGCTGGAGAAAAGGTACATGTGGTTAAAACTCCTCAGCGTTATTATTTCCTTTGCATTTATAACACTGACACGGTCAAGCTAATTAATTAAGTCCAAAACACTCTCTCTGCAGGGTAAACTGGGTGTCCCTGGATTGCCAGGTTACCCCGGACGTCAAGGACCAAAGGCAGGACCAATCAATATTCAGCAACTGATAACTGATAATGGTTAATGGTTTTAGGATGATGTTTTTAGTCTGATGTTCTGTCGGTGTTTGTGTATTCAGGGTGGGGATGGGTTCCCGGGGCCTGTAGGGATCTCAGGAGAAAAAGGACGCAAGGTCGGTGGATAAATATTTTACTCTCTTGTCTCATTATGCACATATTGTCCCATTTTACTTGTATTTATTTTTGCTTCAGGGTCCAGCAGGTCCTCCAGGCCCCGCAGGACAGCGTGGACCCAATGTAAGTACCACCTTTTACCTGCCTGATTACATTTGGATGGATAGAACTGGGAATAAATCAAATACTTGGTGCGGGTGTGACCCCTAGGGAGCTCGTGGAGCGAGAGGGGCCCGAGGACCAACCGGAAAGTCGGGAGAGAAGGTCTGGAAAATGTCCTAATATGTGTTTGATTGAAGAAAATCTTACTGAGACTACGTTAAAGGTGTTACCTCTCGATCCTGCAGGGCTCAGCAGGGCACGACGGACCTACAGGGTCGGCAGGGGACCGAGTGAGTGGGTTTTACACAGTGCCGTCTTACTTTGTTTGCCTCATTAAGTTTTTGACTGTTTGATTGCCTGACTGTTTGATTTTCAGGGGCCCCAAGGGCCTCAGGGTCGCGTGGGAGAGGTCGGACCAAAGGGACCAAATGTTAGTGCCCTCTACATTGTACTGACCCTAACCACGTGTGCTCTTAATGCTTCAGCTCACTCTGTCTAACATGTTCTGTACACATTAGGGTCCTGCGGGTAAAGACGGGCTACCAGGTCATCCGGGACAGCGGGGGGAGCCAGTGAGTTCTGTTACCCATCACTCAAACATCACTTTCACTTTCATCTATTGCTGTGTCTTTCACTAATATAATCCCCCATGGGTTGCAAAGGGCCTTTGGTTTGATTTGTCATCCCATTTTCTCTCCACAGGGGTTCCAGGGAAAGACCGGGCCCCCGGGACCCACGGGAGTGGTCGGAACTCAGGTGAGTTCCCTTTGTTTGAGGAGCACCAGTGAGATGCCATATCTACTTCAGATTCTACTCTGGAGGTGTCTCAATCCACGAATTTGTGCACCTAAATGTTGCTGATTCAAAGTTTGATGTTGGGGGGGTTTCCAGGGGAAAACAGGAGAGACCGGACCAGTGGGAGAGCGAGGTCACCCAAGGTCTGCAGGACCAGCTGGAGAGCAAGGGTTACCTGGAGTGGCTGGCAAAGAAGGGGCAAAGGTCAGAAATCCACAGTTATGAACACTGGAATGACACTTCCTTTGGAATGCCATGCCATGCCATGCTTTTTGTGTGGATGTTCTTCAGGGAGATCCCGGTGGCACAGGAGCTTCAGGGAAAAATGGCCCACCTGGACTGAAGGGATTTCGAGGGAGCCGTGGAGCACCGGGTCCCATGGTGACCATAATTAGTACCATCCCTGTTTTAATTAATGAGATAATAGGTTTGAGCTTTCTGGCTGGCTGATGCCCGATCATGTGATGTCCTTACAGGGGTTGGTGGGACTCAAAGGTGGGACAGGGCCCATTGGACCACCTGGAGTTCTGGTAGGTAGATTCCCATCCTCTGTATTCATTTTGAGTGTTTTGTGCCTCTCTGATGATACGGGATGGAAACTCATTCTCTGTAGGGCGCCACGGGTGAACGAGGCCCTGCTGGACTGGCAGGTGCCATCGGGCAGCCTGGACGAGCTGGAGCAGTGGGTGGACCTGGACCCATGGGAGAGAAGGGAGAGCCAGTAAGTCTCAGATCAATATTCTATTGATGTTAACTTAATAGTCTGAGTAACACTGCTGATCCTACATGACTGTGTCCACATACTTTTGGTCATGTGCTGTATATTTTACATATGCAGCCCCGATGCTACAGTTGCAGTGTAGCATGATTAATTTCTCTTGGTAGGGAGAGAAGGGTCCGATAGGTCCTGCAGGGCATGATGGAGAGCAGGGGGTTGGGGGATTGCCAGGAGCTACCGGTCCTCCAGGGCCCCCGGGAGAGGATGGAGATAAGGTATGTGTGTAACACTCTGTATCGTTGGCAAATGTGCCAAACAAGGTGCTGTGATTATGTTTTATCTGCCTGCAGGGGGAGGTTGGAGGTCCAGGACAGAAAGGGAGTAAAGGAGATAAAGGAGAAACAGTAAGTTTCCCCAGGACTGGGTATCAGGTCTTTAAGGTCTACCTCTGGGATCAGGACTGCTTAAAATGTTAACACTGTAACCAACGGTCTGGTTTGAATTTCCCCACAGGGACCTCCAGGTTCAACCGGTAGTCAAGGACCAGAAGGACAACCAGGACTACTGGTGAGAACCAAAAAATGATTACTGAACATAATCGTTGGGCATTTCTTAGGGTTTAGGGGTAACACTGACTGTAGGGCAGTGGTTTAGGGGTAACACTGATCATAGGGTAGTGGTTTAGGGGTAACACTGATCATAGGGTAGTGGTTTAGGGGTAACACTGATCGTAGGGCAGTGGTTTAGGGGTAACACTGATCGTAGGGCAGTGGTTTAGGGGTAACACTGATCATAGGGCAGTTGTTTAGTGGTAACATTAATTGGTGGGCAGTTGGTTCGGGGTAACACTGAATTTTCGTTTGTCATTTAGGGGTAACTCAGACATTTCAGCTGTTGTTTAGGGGTAACACTTGTTTTGGGGCAAGTAAATGGGGAAGGGGCTTTTTGGATGCTGATCTACAGCAGTTTTAAGCTGTTAGATATAGCTGGATTATATTAGCTGGTGAGGGGTAAGTTTTATTCTTTCTCCCTAGGGTGTGGATGGGGAACTTGGACCCCCGGGGCAACAGGGTATGTATGGGCAGAAAGGAGACGAAGGGTCACGAGGATTTAAAGGAATTACCGGACCAGTGGGCCTTCAGGTACCAACAAATAAAATTTGTATCCTCAATGGTTTTGAGTTTTGGAACCAATACTGATGATTGTGTTTTGATTTAGGGAATGCCTGGACCCCCAGGGGAGAAGGGAGAGAGTGGACAAGCTGGCCTCACTGTGAGACAATTTCCTGTTCCTTTAACTTTAAACACTTAAGAATTTGATATTTTGGAGTTATATTTCATGCCAAGCATGGTTTTGACCTGTAATGTCTTTTTTGTTCAAGGGCCCACCAGGTCAGATGGGCCCTCGAGGTCCTCTGGGCCCCAGCGGTGGACAGGTACACACCTATGTTGGTATTCAAAAAATAAATTGAGGTTAAAAGTTTCTGGATAGATATAAAGGCCATTTTGTTGATGCCAGGGTCCTCCAGGTAGACCGGGAGTTCGCGGGCAGCCCGGAGGTGTGGGGGAGAAGGTAAGAGGGTTCATTCCAGAGCTCTCACCAATAAGCAGTGCCAATTATGGGCATGTACGGTTACTTGAGATATTTACAATACTAGTGATGATGTAATTCTGTAGGGGGAGGACGAGGAATCTGGTGACCCTGGACTTGTAGGACCTTCTGGAATCACAGTGAGTGACATTTCTGCTGCCGTTATTTCTACTCCTTTCAAAATAAACACAGCACATGGCGTTTAATGTGGGTGTTCATAGGGAGAAAAAGGCGACCCAGGGGAGAAAGGGGACACTGGGTCTCCGGGAGCTGCAGGACCAGCGGGAGCTCGAGGACCACCAGGAGAAGATGGTGCCAAGGGCAACTTAGTGAGTGTTCATAAGTGTGTCCAAGTCTGGGGTTTGGTGGCGACATGTTTTATATCATATGTCATTTTATCTTTAGGGTCCCATTGGCCTTACAGGAGACCCAGGACCTCCTGGAGAGTCCGGTGCTGATGTAAATATCTCTTCTTGACCTTTTTTTATAAATCTAAATTTCTCATTTGGCCCTTTTAGTACCCTCGTCCATAAGGAGACCCTATAAAACATCCTTGGGCATTTTTACCATTCAGGTGCCCCCAGTCTGAAGAGATGCTGGTGTTACCAATCCATATTTGCTTTCCAGCTTCATGTCCCTCTCTTGTAGGGTATCGATGGTGTTCCTGGGACTAAAGGAGATAATGGGGATCCTGGCAAAGCTGTAAGTAGAATTTAGGTTTTAGCCTTAATTTGCGTAAAAATCGTTACGCATCCTTCGAAGAATTGCTTCTGTTCTTTATTATTAGGGCCCCCAAGGAGCTTCTGGAGAACCCGGTCCTCCAGGTCGACCAGGGCGAAGGGTTAGTCTGTTTGAGATTACAGTCTTAGTAGAGCAAGCCATCTTTGTAATTGTAGATATAAGGAAACTTGTTGTCTCTTTAGGGCCACTTAGGACAGCCGGGTAAACAGGGGAAGCCTGGTCTGAAAGGTGATAAGGTAAATACACGACCTTCACCGTTTAAAACCTAGGAACGCCGAGCCCAAAACCAGGGCAGTTTTTAATGTTTATTCTCTTTTTTTCTTAGGGTGCTCCTGGTTATGAGGGCCTCCTGGGCAAAACAGGTCCAGTCGGAGCTCAAGGGAATCCTGGTAAACAGGGGCCTCAGGGACTCAGAGGGATCCCAGGACCTACTGTGAGTCAGGCGTTTCTGTAAACTTTGTGGACAGCTGCAGGTCAGACCAGACTTGCTATCACATACTTTTTGTTTTTCATTTAGGGAGAGCAGGGTGTGAATGGACCCCTAGGTCAAGCAGGACCTCCCGGACCCATGGTAGGTACCTTCAGGACCAATACAACAGTCAAAACCTTTAACCCCTGCCTGATATAACAGTAGACTCTGTGTATGTCGACCTATTCAGGGACCTGCTGGTCTACCAGGTTTGAAAGGAGACCCTGGAAGGAAAGGAGACAAGGTACACTGGGAACCCTAATATTTCTCTAAATCATTGTTTGTGTTTTGGAAGAGTTTTAGACATTCCTTGTGTATGCGACAGGGTCATGGTGGTCTGATTGGTTTGATTGGACCACCCGGTGAAATTGGAGAGAAAGGAGACCGTGGTCTACCTGGAAACCAGGGTATACCAGGTACCAAAGGAGATGAGGTGAGCACACGCCTAAGCACTCTGTTTCCGATGGTAGAAATGGACTCTTATGATGGTGGGTCGGATGTTCAATGTGTTTCAGGGTGCCGTCGGTCCGTCCGGTCCCAACGGTCCCCCTGGCGTAACTGGCCTGTCTGTAAGTCATACAAATACAGACAGACAAATGCACAAAATTGTGTTTTGCTGCTCTGTGAAACTGTGGCTAACTTGTCTGGTTGTCTTACAGGGTTCTACGGGACAGAAAGGATCAAAAGGCAAACAGGTAAGAGCAACACAAACATGGATAATATAATATGTACCAATACATGACATACCGGGTGACTCTGTTTGCCAGGGTTCTTCTGTATTTCCAGTTTCTGTCTTTCCACCAGTTCCTATCTTCTTGTTATCATGGTGTCCTACATCCCTTACATGTTCTAACATTTCTCCTTTCTCTGCCAGGCTTTCAGGTTTCTGTAAGTGTATTACTGTATATTCTCTAGTTGTCCGGATCCCTCATAAAGTAACATCCCCGATACCTGCTTTGGATGAATCCACCTCCCTGAAAACATCATCAGCATCATTACCCCTGTTAACTAAACTCTAACTAAACTAATCCTATCTGGAGGGTTTTAAGCTGAGCAGCTGAAGATTAAGAGCAATACCTCAGAGTGTGTATGGTTTTATATGTTTTCAGGGCCCTATTGGACCTAGAGGAGATCCCGGACCAGCTGGACCTCCTGGACCTCCAGTGAGTTTACTCTCTAAGCACACAAGAAAAGACACGACTTCTGATTCATCTTTTCTTTTTAAGGAAAGGCTTTCTGCATGAGTCCATGTCTATGTGCATAGGGTCCTGCAGTAGGTGACGCCCTTCCCCAGAGGGGCAGAAAGCGACGGGGTGACACTCAGATGGACGAAATGTCAAACGGAGAGATCGACGGAGGAACGCTGTTGGAAGAGGAAGGCAAAGAGGGAGATGAGATGCAGAACGATGGGGAAAGCGAAGGGATAGAGGAAATGGAGCAGATTTTTGCATCTCTGTCTGACATGAGGACCGATGTTGATGGGCTACGCAACCCAAAGGGAACCTACCACAGTCCGGCTCGAACCTGCAAGGAGCTCTGGATGTGTAATCCTGACTACCCCGATGGTGCGTTTGTGCTGCATGGCTATAGAGCTTATTTTTAAAAATGTTTTTTTTTTATTTGATTACATGTCCCCTGTTTCAGGCGTGTATTGGGTCGATCCAAATCAAGGCTGCCACAGAGATGCATTTAAGGTCTTCTGTAACTTTACCGCAGAGGGGGAGACCTGCCTGCATCCACACAGCAAACACCAACCAGTGAGTACTACCATTATGAATAAAACTACAAATAACTTTACTGCTCTTAATAACGAGGCGTATTATTATAAATTATAAACAGGTGAAGCTTTCTGCATGGAACAAGGAGAAACCTGGCACCTGGTACAGCCAGTTTAAGAAAGGATCACAGGTATGAAAGGGTGATGGTGCCCTCTGGGTGGGTGGGGTGGTGGGCGGTTTGGGATGGAGGCCAAAAGGGTTGGCACTCACCTTCTCAGGTTTCAACCCACAACCCCTTTCAGGTGGGCATCATTTGTACATGATGCTCATGGTGGGTAAACATGGCATGCTTACTGGTTGTACCTACAGCTAGGTTTTGCCATACCAACTGTAATAAGACCCCGTAGCCCCCACACCCGTGGTGCCCATTTTCTGACCACTCTTCTGTTTCCACATTTGAAGTTCACATACATGGATGTGGACGGGAACCCAGTGCACGTGGTACAGATGGGTTTTCTGAAGTTGCTGAGTGCCACGGCGCATCAGTCCTTCACCTATCAGTGCCAGAACTCAGTCGGGTGGTTCGACCTCACCACCCTAAAACACGACCGCGCACTGAGCTTCAGAGCCAGCAACGGGGACGAGCTCACACATCAACACTCCCAGTACGTCCATGCCAGCTATGATGGATGCCAGGTTAGTGCCACCCTACGATCGTCTTCACATTGAGGACCCATTTGGTGGAGACTGATGGTGTTATCCTTGATATTATCCACTTATACATTGTTCCATGTCTTAAACAGTCGCGGTCAGGTCAGGATCGCACCGTGCTGGACTTTGACTTCCCGGATGCGGACATCCTGCCCATCGTCGACGTCGCGGTGTCAGATTTCGGAAACCCCAAGCAGAAGTTTGGATTCTCCGTCGGCCCGGTGTGTTTCAACGGATAAACTAAAGTACAAGACTGTAAATACCGAACGGGTCGGCTGGGATTCAGGACACGGCCGCTCCAGGGTGCTATGAGATTTCATTTTTAGTTTGTATTATGATAAAAATGTGGTCATGTGACCATCTGGATCAGACTGTCTTTCTCAGGCATTCACACACACACACACACACACACAATCTAACACAAACTAACACAAACTGGCACGTACGTACAAATGCTGTTGTTATTATTTACATGAAGGAACTAATAATGTACCTTCGTATTAGTACGTGATATTAACTTCATTATTGGTGCCCCGTGTGAGGCTGGTACTATGGTACCAGGTCAGTAGTACCGTAGGAATTCATATTATTAGTTCCTACTATCAAATGGTTCTAACACTAGATATATTATCTTCACTATTGGTGCCCCGTGTGAGGCTGGTACTATAGTGGCAAAGGAATTTGCTTAAACTTAAACGTATTTTTTCCTCTCGTGTAAATAAATAGCTACCATAGTACTAACTGTAGTACATGCAAAGCTAATTCCAATACTGTTAGAACCCTTTATTATAGTACCATAAGAACTATATAATTGGTTATTGATGATACCACTAGATATATAACTTTCATTATTGGTGCCCTGTATGAGACTGGTACTATGGTACTACTATCATTGGACCAGGTCAATAGTACTAAGGAATTTATATTATGGGTTCCTACCTTCTAATGATGGTACTACAATACTCTAGATTACTCATTATTGGTGCCCTGTATGAGACTGGTACTATGGTACTACTGTTATTGGAGCAGGTCAATAGTACTATGGGAATTTATATTATTGGTACTACAATACTCTAGATTACTCACTATTGGTACCCTGTATGAGGCTGGTACTATGGTACTACTGTTCTTGCACCAGGTCAATAGTACCATAGGAATTTATATTATGGGTTCCCACCATTGAATGATGGTTCCACAATACTCTAGATTACTCATTATTGGTGCCCTGTATGAGGCTGGTACTATGGTACTACTATCATTGGACCAGGTCAATAGTACCGTAGGAATTCATATCATTAGTTCCTACTATCAAATGATGATACTACTAGATATATTATTATTCACTTCACTATTGGTGCCCCGTGTGAGACTGGTACTATGGTACTACTGTTATTGTACGAGGTCAATAGTGCTAAGGAATTTATATTATGGGTTCCTACCATCTAATGATGGTTCCACAATACTCTAGATTACTCATTATTGGTGCCCTGTATGAGACTGGTACTATAGTACTACTGTTATTGAAACAGGTCAATAGTACCATAGGAATTTATATTATGGGTTCCACAATACTCTAGATTACTCACTATTGGTGCCCTGTATGAGACTGGTACTATGGTACTATTGTGTTTTGTTATTGGTGTAACGTTATTTTATTTCTTTCCTCCCATCTAAACAACAAAGCCATGCCATGGTACTATATATATATATATATATATCATATGAATACACACACACACACACACACACACACACACACACACACTTTTATGAACATTGTTATTGAATTGTGTTTTTTTTACCTTTCATATCGTAATTATTTTTTTCGTTATTTTATATAAACCGTTCGTGAATTTTACGTGAATGTTGCGCAACCGTGTTGCTACTTGTTTACATTCTGTGTACCTGCAGTGCATTATGGGTAAGAAGAATGCAAGTTAGAATTAATTTTAAATATTAAGATTTGTATGAGTATGATTGAAAATCATCTGCAGGGACGTGTCTCTAATAAACCACTATTACTATACACAGTATGGCTGTTAATGCGCACACACACACACACACACACACACACACACACACATCCTGACCACATGCCGTTATCAGAATGAACACACACTCACAAATGAAAAAGGGAGAGGGGAAACCGGTGACTCGGATTTATCTGACCCTGCAGTTTATTATTATTATTATTATTATTATTATTATTATTATTATTAGGTACATAATTGTAAAATTAATATTTAATTTAATCCAAGGATGTTCTTTATGTTTTGTTGAATAGCTGTGGATTTTTTTTTTACTTCCCTAATATTTTTGCATTTTATAAGGACTATTAAAAAGGTAATTTATTTTTTAATTTTTTAATCTAATATATATTTATATTATTATGCATGCACTGCCACCTACATTACATATTCACACCACTAGCTCTAATTTTAATTAGTATATTTTTTTAGTTATAATTTGTATTTATTGTTAAATTATCTTATGAGCTCTTAGATTTATTAAATGTTTAGTTTAGTTATTTAATTTTATTGTTTAAACAATTTTGAAATCCTATATCTTTACAAACCAAACCCAAAAAAAGACTTAATAAATCATAAAATCATAAAATAATTTTGCTATTTTTTTGTAAAAATATTTGCCTTTTTTGATCTAATTATTATTTGTATGTCTAATTTAAAGCTTTATTTTTTATAAATCTGTATCTGTAATACAGTACGGCAAAATTAATTTTCTTTTCATTGTCTTTGCGTTCTGCCTGTACAGTAAAATACAGTATAAAATATAAAAATAATAGTAAATAAAATTGATTAAATTAATTAATTTAATCCATTTATTTTTCTGTGTTACTAAATAACTTATGTTATAGTTTTTGCTCTTATTTTATATTAATGAAATAATCATTAAATAAGTTATTTTTTTCTTATTATAAAAATTATAACTCAATTATGAACAATTATAAATAAATATATAAATAAATATTTTACCTTTTTAAATAAAGTAGTTATTATTTGTTTTATTTGTAAGTTTTAATGAATAATTAGCAGAACATTTTAAAATAAACTTTTAATAAACTTTTTTCGACCCTCTTGCCTCATGCTTATGCTCATGTCCTGTGTTCTCCAGGACCCCCAAAACCATCACAACCATGACCAGGATAAAACAGGGATGAAATAAACAAATAATAAAGAATTTAATAAGGCTCTAAATTATTTTTTTTGTAATTACCTTTGCATCTTTTTTTCCCTGCTCCAGTTCCTGGATTATTGTTTTTTTTTTTTCTTTCTGCTCGTTCTTTTTGGTAACGATGAGTGTGGCTGTGTTGAAGATGGGTCTGGTGCTTAGTACCATGGCCATGCTCACCAACTGGATGTCCCGGACCCTTCCGTCCCTGGTGGGACTCGATCAGATGAGGGCCAGACCTGGGACGTCCGAGAAATTCATCAGCGTATGTATTTTTGATTATAATTCTTACAAACGTATAATCCGTTTAACGCAGCGTGACGTCCGTCTGACGATATAAAACACATACGGTAAAATAGGATATAGTTTTACGCAGCGTCATCTTGTCATAACGATATAATCAAGGTTTTGTATAATTTTTTAATAGACGTTATATTCTGATTTAATTTCTCATTAGTGGCACAGGGGCGTCGTTGCTTATGATTAGAAGGTGGCAGGTGTGTGTAGGTGGTGATCGTGTGTTAACCAGCGGGACCTCGGACCTCGGCTAAGTCAGTATTAGCCACACACACACACACACACACACACACACACACACAGAGGAACAGATGGTGCAGCAACAGGCCGAGTTTGTTTAATTGAAAGTACAAAAATAACAGACACACTTTACATAGTGTAGGTGCCACTCATGCAGACTGGCATTGCCCTAGCTGGCACCGCTCCGGGTAAGTTATAGCACAAGATGATGTCCCCGTCCCATCATCGTCCCATCGTCCCATCGTCCCCCCCACACCTCAGTGTCTCTGTCTCGCTGTAGGTGGTGCATCCGGGACAGGACGAGCGCTGGCAGGTTTTCAGTTCCGTATCAGATGTCGAGGGGAAGTGTGTGTGTACGCTTTTGGCCTCGCCGCAGACCGACTGCCAGAGAGACTCACGACACACTCACCTCCTCCAGCTCACCGAGCATGTGAGACACACACACACACACACACACACACACTGGGAGTGTCCACCTTGGGCAGACCGAAGGGGTCGTCCCTTTGCCAAGGCTCCCCATGGCTTAATGGGCACCTCCTGAAAATATACAACAAGCTGCTCTGCACGGCCAACAGTGGCAAGGAGAAAACCCTCCTAAAAACAGGCGCTGTATGATCTCAGATGGTTTAGGACTTCTGCTTAAATCTGTAGGAACTGTGGAACTCGAATGAATCTGTGGGAACTGGGGAACTGTGGAACAAGGAGATCTCTGTGGGAACTGGGAAAATGAGGAACTATAAGAACTTTATGAGAAATGGGAAACTGGAACTAGGAGATATCTGTGGGAACTGGGAAACTGTGGAATCAGGAGAACCATGTGGGAACTGGGGAACTGTGGAACGAGGAGATCTTTGTGGGAACTGGGAAACTGGAACTAGGAGATATCTGTGGGAACTGGGAAACTGGAACTAGGAGATATCTGTGGGAACTGGGAAACTGTGGAACTAGGAGATCTTTGTGGGAACTGTGGAACGAGGAGATCTCTGTGGGAACTGTGGAACTAGGAGAACTCTGCACGAACAGGGAGACTGTGGAACTAGAAGAACTTTATGAGAAATGGGAAACTGTGGAAACAGAAGAACCATGTGGGAACTGGGGAACTATGGAACTAGGAGATCTTTGTGGGAACTGGGGAACTGTGGAACTAGGAGATCTCTGTGGGAACTGGGGAACTGTGGAACGAGGAGATCTCTGTGGAAACTGGGGAACTGTGGAACGAGGAGATCTCTGTATGATCTCAGATGGTTTAGGACTTCCGCTCAAACCTGTAGAAGAAGCTTGGAGCTTGGATCTCAGTGCTTGTAATGCTGGGAAGACGTGCCCTGAACAGGAGCAAAGCTAGTTACAGGAACTTGGAGCAGGGATGTAATGAGGAACAGTTCCTACAGGAACTACGAACTAGTAGGAGCGTTGTAACGAGGCGTTCAGAACCCCAAATCAGAACCCAAGTGCAGAAACGAGAACCGGTTTATTATTTAAACACAGGCAGCAAAAGGCCAAACTGGAACTGAGATAGCATTCAAACATCTGAGGAACCCAGGAACCAGATTTGTAAGTTTGGAGCTGGACAAGGAGACCAGGAACCAGAGCAGGAGATTATGGAAGGAGCTTGTTAGAGGAATTTATAGATACAGTATTTTTATTTGTATTTTGACGTTGTGTTTGTTCCTCAGGTCCAGAACATGAGCCAGGATTTGGAGTTGCTGGAGTCACAAAGATCTCGAGATCTTCAGCACATCAGAAACTCGGAGAAGAAAATAATCGCACTGGAGACGAGGGTCAAGACGGCATCCAGCAACCTTCACCCTCTCACCGATAGGGACCTGCAGGTACACACACACACACACACACACACACTGTACCTGTGGAGGTTTTCTGTAAACACGACCTTCCCTGTGGTGTGTAGGACCTACAGAGGAGCGTGTTGGAGTCTCTTGCTCTGCGGGTGGTGCTGTCGAGCTTCAGGTCCGATCTGCTGAAGCTGGACTGGATGAAGCAGGAGCTGGAGGTTCTGATCTCGTCCGTCACACAGGAACAAACGCAGCGCTACGTCAGCTTCTCTCAACTCCTGTACAGAGAGGTTCTGCTGCAGGACCGACTGCACACCTGTATCAGCAGCCTTGGTGTGTGTTTGTCGCCCTCTGCTGGGAGATCTGGGAGCGTCTAGAACACCCTAACCCTACACTGACGTAACGCTTTGTGTTTCCAGGTTGTGGTAAGCTGATGGGAATCAGTAACCCAGTCACCATCAGGTCCCTGGGGTCCCGTTTCGGGTCTTGGATGATGGAGAGCATGATCTCTAGCTCTGATGAACGAGTAAGGCCCGCCCCCTTTCGCCCCGGACGCTTCATTCGATGTGATGTATGATGGACAGTATCTGGTCTTGTGTGTAGGTGTGGTCGATGGAGGGCTACCACAGGGGGAGGCGCATGCTGGAGTACAGATCACTCAGAGATTTCACCAAAGGACAGAACTTTGTGGTGCATCAGCTTCCTCACCCGTGGGCAGGTACGAACCAGGTTCAGCCACCAGTACGCAATCGGGCGTAGTTAGGCAGGGGAGTTACAGATCATCCTGACAGCAAGGAGAGAGAACACCACTATGGGAACTAGGAGAACCTGAGGAGCTTCTTGTAGGTTAGCAGAAAGGAGAGCCAGTGGTTATGAAGCGAGAGAAACAGGAGACTGTGGGAACTCTACAGGAACAGGAACACTGAGGAACAAGGAGAAACATTTTATCTGGGGGGAGGAGGAGAACAATATGGGAACTGGGAAACTGGAACTGGGAGATCTTTGTGGGAACTGGGAAACTGCAACTAGGAGATCTTTGTGGGAACTGGGATACTGGAACTAGGAGATATTTGTGGGAACTGGGAAAGAGGAACAAGGAGATCTCTGTGGGGACTGGGAAACTGGAACTAGTAGATCTTTGTGGGAACTGGGAAACAGCAACATATGGGGAACTCTATGGAAACATGGAGACTGTGGAACTAGAACTTTATGAGAAATGGGGAACTGTGAAACTAGGATAACCCTGTGGAAACTGTGGAACTGTGGAACTAGGAGATCTCTGTGGGAACTGGAAAACTGGAACTGGGAGATCTTTGTGGGAACTGGGAAACTGGAACTGTGGAACTAGGAGATCTCTGTGGGAACTGGAAAACTGGAACTGGGAGATCTTTGTGGGAACTGGGAAACTGGAACTGTGGAACTAGGAGATCTCTGTGGGAACTGGAAAACTGGAACTGGGAGATCTTTGTGGGAACTGGGAAACT
>JAUZSU010119321.1:0-18697 GCA_034780255.1 Parotocinclus maculicauda
TGCGGAGACGTGAGATGTTTGTTGACATTTATTATTTTTCTCAGACAACAAAATTTATTTAATTTAGAGACTGCGGTAGCCTAGCGGTTAAGGTACTGGACTCTGGACCTGATGGTTCAGGGTTCAAATCTCACCTCTGCCAAGCTGCCACAGTTGTGTCCTTAAGCAAGATCCTTAACCCAGTGTTGTTTAAATTGTAAGACTGTATGAGTTGTAAGAAGTCGCTCTGGATAAGAGCGTCTGCTAAATGCTGTAAATGTAAACTATACAAAAACCCAGATGGAAGATCTTGATGTGTTTCCAACCTACCTGTGCCTTGCAGCTCCACTCACATGTACATTCTGTTTATTTGGTAACTGTGGTATTTTACTGGTCCTGAGATAGACTGGCATCCCTGCTGGGACGGACAGAGGGAGAGGTGCCAGAACACCCCCCCAACCCTAACCGGAAAAAACAGGGATAAAACATGTACCAAAAAAATATACCAATGTGATGGGTTTGAGTATCGCATCAAAAACCCACCTGTTTTGAGGCTAAGGAGCTGACTCTGACTCACAAGTTGAATTTGATTAAAGACAAAAGGTTTAAGGTTTAATTGAGGTCTGGCAGATGAGGAGATGGGCTGCTGGTCCGGCCGATGCAAATCAGAGCAGGCCGGTCTGGTCCCAGGACGAATGCTTTATGTGAACAGTCCAGTGTAGGAGGAAAGGTCCGTGAGAGTCCGTGGTACAGAGATTAACAGGAGGATCCAGCTGACAGCTGGTACAGGGGTGTAGTGGGAGTCCAGAGACAGGTGGACTGGGTGCACAGAGTCCGGCGGACGACCGGTACACGGGCACACCAGGATTACCAGTAAGTGCAGAATTAATGAGTTCAAAACACTCTCTGTCCCAAGGAACAAAATGAACAAAAGCTCTATTCAAGGTGTATTAAGACCACAAACTATTTTGCTCTGTGTAATGACACACACACTGACTACGCTGGTTGTGCTAGCAGTGCCACCATGAAAAATGAACCTGAAATATGGCATGGCTGAAGCATAAAAATGGCATGCTCAGAGGGGAAACGCTGCCATTTAACCTAGGAAGAAAGAACATGAAGGGAAAATAAAAAACAGAAAAGGAACGCGATTAGGGCAGAAAACCCCAAGAGAACCCTCAAGAGGAATCCAACTTTTTGGATGACTGATAGTTGGGGTAGATGTTGGATGGGATAAATTGAGTGTCTCCATTTAGCTTTACCTACAAATTGCACTACTGTAGTAGTTATCAAAATATCCACACATTTGAAGTATATTATAGCAATAAGTAATAAGCAAAAGTCTTAGGTCATTAGAATTGATTTAGATAACGGCCACATATTACATATTGTCAACAATTAGGTCCAATCATTTCAAACTTATATTTGTTACTCCATAATACTCTTCATACTGATCTTCATTCCAGACTTTGTGAGCATTAGCCTATCTTAGGTTTTTCACCCGTTTTCCTTATGAAAAAAGTGGTTTATTGGCTGCTACCCTTGAAAAATGACTGTTCCTGATCAAGCTTCTGACTGTAAAAGGGTGAACTTGGCATCCCAATGTAAGAGATCCTGCTATTGATCCAGTGTAAGGGGAGGAAAGACTAGATACCTGCCACTGTAACATATAGAAGCAGTTTCTTTCCAGATTTTATTTAAATACTGCATAAACATTTCTTGTATTCTGGTATGTTTATATGATTATGTATGATCATTATACCATTGCTAAAACAGTGGAATCTCTAATCTAATGGTTGCCTATAGCTTTTACCCAGTAATGTACACTTTGTGTTTATTGAAATACCCATTGACTTCTTGTCGTTTTTGGTCTTCTCCAGATTCCGATGGGTGAAGGATGGAAACGAGCTTGACCTGACTAGCATGCCTGGGTTGACCATGTCCCACGATTCAGGAATCTTAACGTTTAGGGATGCTAAGGATGCACCGATTCACCAGTTCCAAGGCAGATACACCTGCTATGCGTCCAATGAGCTGGGCACGGCCGTGTCCAATGAGGTTCACGTCATCACTGAGGGTGGGTCATCAAACTATGTCAAGTCAAATTTATTTATATAGCGCTTTTTACCATGGAGCATTGTCTCAAAGCAGTTAAAAATATATCTAGACACATAACCCTAACTGATTAAGCCTAGGGCAACAGTGGCAAGGAAAAAATCATACAATGTTATAACTGTAATAAGGGAGAAACCTTGAAAGGAGCAAACTTTTGGTTACTGGGGTACTGTGGTAGCCTAGTGGTTAAGGAATTGGAATTGGACTCTGGACCAGAAGGTTCAGGGTTCAAATCCCACCTCTGCCAAGCTGCCATGGTTGGGTCCTTAAGCAAGACCCTTAAACCACAATAGCTTGGATTGTAAGATTGTATGAGTTGTAAGTCGCTCTGGATAAGGGCGTCTGCTAAATGCTGGAAATGGAAATGGAAATTAAGAGACGCAGCACTTTGGGCAGCCTACATGATACATGGGTACTCTTTGATTTACGATGGGGATACGTTCCAACAAATCCAATGTAAGTTCAATTTATTGTAAACCGGGGAGATTAATATATACTGTAATATCATGACATCCCATCACACACTGCCGAGTTTGTGCAGTGCAGTACACTGTTCGTTACTGTGTATCTTCAGCCAATGAAAATTCTGAATTAAAAACTCAAAAGTATGTATGTATATTATCAGATCATATCATAATATTTAAGTAACTATTTAAAATTATGCTGCTTTAATAATTTTTTCCTCCCCTAATTCCTGATGAGGGTCATGAGTGCTTTGGTGATTTTCCTAACAAATCACAGGGTGTGTATCTACACAAGCCCTGGATGGGATGCCATTAGGGGTCGCTGTTGCAGCACTGGCAGATGATCGCCGACCAGCATCCTCTCCCTCAGACAAAGATAATTGTGCTTGCAAACCGGATGGTTGACACCACTAAGACCCCAACCATGATGTTGTGCTACTGTCCTGAGCCACTATCCTACCCAAGCACAGTTTTTTACTGATGCATTCATGAATACGTTTTTATGTTTTATTATATAAAATTAAGTATTTTCATTTTGATAAGCACAGATACGCCACTGTTTTAACTAACAAATTACCTTATTGAATATGGCAAATTAAGAGATCATACAAAGCCCAAATGCCCTGAAGGGGCAGGGTTTAACTTCCGTGTAAATCCTGGTTTACGAGTTACTTAAGCGTAAAATATGAGGCCTCCCTCATGGGCCGGCAGCACAGCATCCCAACCTGCTCTGACCTCACTCCTTGTTTCCCTGACAACGGTTCCCAGAGAAACCAGGTTGAGTCAATGTGTTGCAAGTCTTTCAGTGGGGACAAGCCCTCCTGGGATTAATGTGTGCGGGAAGCAAGAGCACTCAGCATGCACACCGCTAACAATAGCTCTGGCTAACGAGCTCATTACAAGAGGCAATGGCAGCAGGTGCAGCTCTTAAATATGGGATTTATTACATGTGCAGAAATGGCCAATCAGTCTGCAGAGTATCTTATGCATAAGATTTAATATTGACATCTGCCCCAACATTCAAAAAGAGGTCGAATTTGGCACTGGTGGGTATCGTTAATTCATCAGGCCATGTTGGCAGTTAATGTTATTGCTCATTGGAAACTTGTCCTCCTGAGTGACACAGCGTTAAAGCATCGGCCTGTGATGCTGCCTACGCCTGACTCCAGTGACGTAGATGAAAAATGAATTGTCCCTAACCCTAATACAATTTTGTCTGTGGTGGGATATGAGAGATTGAGATAGTGGGTGGCAGTTGCCAACTAAACAGTGGTCAAATACACTGGCCCATTACCAGATAGACCCAAGTTTAGACCACAAGCTGTTGTTCCAAAGTATTTACTGCCTTCTAACAAGAGATTGGTGCTTTTTGTTTAAACAGAAACAGAGATATAGTAATTACTAGAATTGGGAGCACGTTACTAGGTTGCAAATAACAGAGTCAAGTCCCAAGTCAATACAAACAAATCCCTAGTTACGTCTCAAGCCACGTCCTAGACTTCAAGTCCTGTTCAAGTCATCAAATGCCTAATGGGGTTATTTTAGTGTCCCATCAGGAACCTAAACAGGCCAACAAAGTAATTTTATAGCCAGAAATGGTAAAAAAAACTGTAAATGGTATGTTGGGAGAGATACATTAGCATTCCTTCATCTTTAGCTCACTGTTAGCTAGCTAGCTTATTTCTATGTTAACTAAACTGCTCACAAAACATAGGGGATATTTTAACATGAATATGAAGCATTTGATTTGATTTCATTAAAGAAGATAAAAAGAAAAGTCAAATAAAAGTTGTTTTTGAATCTCATTTGCGGCATAGAACAACTTTGTTTGGCTTCTTGTTTGCTTTTCTGATGTTCTTGCTTAATAAAAACGACTAACTGCTTTTTATTGCTTCATATTTCCTTCATATTTTTAAAATATCCCCCAATTGTTGTGAGCAGTGTCTATAAGCAGGAAAGAACAAAATGTCGTTGCATCTCCATCTGTGATCTTAACCACACAAGTTTTGAATGTTGTTCTTTTTTATTCACTTCAGCATAGTGCTTATAGCTGAAAATGATTATTTTTGGCCGCATGTTCCTTCCCCCTACAAATCTCAACACTGGAGCCCCCAAACTTTCCCGCGACTGGCTGCAGAAATTCCTTTGTTGCTAGATTATTGATAAACAGTGCTGAGCAGCTCAGCTCCCTACCTTTGCAATGGTACATCACCATGCAAGCAATACAAAAAGCTCAGCTGCATTCAAAGTTTGAACACAACTATTATTATTAAATAAAAACATGTATTAAATTAAAAATAATAATACTTCAGGATTAGCTGGAGAGCTACAAAGCTTGTTTCAAGCTCTAATTATATGTGATGGATTATATATTTCCCATATTATGTAAAATTTTCCTCGGGTGGCATAGCCATGAAGGTCAACTTAAAGTCCAAGTGCTGATTGATAGCTGTGGATAATCATGCCATGGAAAACCTGATTCTTCTTTGTTTCCAGACACTCCTACAGTACAGAGGGAGAAGAAGGAGGAGAAGAAGGTAGCAGAGGGAAATCCTGTTATCTTACACTGCAACCCTCCTATCAGTTCTGCATCTCCCCAAATTCACTGGATGGACAAGAGTGAGTGTTCAGCTTTATCAGTGAACCAAAACGGATCAAGTCTTCTGTTTTCCATGTGACATTTGTACTCATTGATTTGCAAAGTGACTCCTGACATGCATAAGATTAGCATCAGGGTGTGTTTGCTAATGTGACATTTCAGACTGAATGCATACCTATGTGTGTTTCTTCTTCACTGTTTGTCATAAATGTGGGTGAGTCTTGTTTTGCTAATATTTCATGAATAAGTGATGGCATTGTCTTAAAATTACATCAATGCAAGAAAATGTTAATCGTTTTTATTCCCGTTCTTACATTTCTTTTTTAAGTGGTCAGTTGTAGTGTTGTTATTTAAGTCTGTTCTTGGTATTGTCACAGTTTCAACCTCATTTCGACTCGATCTCTGTCTCGGGACAGGGATTGTTCTTGAGACCAGCTGAGTTCAAGGCATCTGTCTGAGTAACATTAATTATGTTATTGTATATGGAAAAACAAATTACTGCTCTTCTTTACTGCTCAGTATCCAGTCAATGAACACACTTTAGTTTAAATAGTCTGTCGTTAGGACTGCAAGTAAGAATTTACTTGTTTTACTTTACCACGTTCACAAAATATGGAATTATTTTGACTATGTTTTCACATTTTATAATAGAATAGATAGAATTGCTCTTGTTGGTCATATTGAGTTGAATATTTATACTTAGAAGATTTTGGATTAAATTGGTGAGAAGAGAAATAGAATCATCACCGCCACAATCTTAATGTTATATAGTTATATAAATAATATTATATTATTAATATAGTATATTATATAATAATAATAATAATAATAATAACAACAATAATAACAATAATAATAATAACAATTATTATTGTTATTATTATTCTTATTATTTATTAATGAATAATGAATTATTTTTTATTATTATTATTATTATAATATTAAAATTATATAATATATATTGAAATATATATTATTTTTATACTGTATGTGTGCGTGTGTGTGTGTGTGTGTGTGTGTGTGTGTGTGTGTTACAAACAAATTCCATTTTCTTTTTATTTTTGTATGATGTAAAAAAATGTAAATCTGATCTTGGTCTTGTCCTTGTCTCGGCCACTTTCGGTCTTGATTAGACCTTAATTACTAAAAGTCTTGGTCTTGATTTGACCTCTACTTTAGCGGTCTTCACTACAACTCTAATTTCCTGAGTGCATCCACCAAATCTTATATTTATTGTCCTAGCTTGCTAACTTGAATCCCTTCCTTCCCTCTGCAGGGCTTCGACACATTGAGCAGAGCGAACGTGTCACTCAGGGCAACGACGGGAACCTCTACTTCTCTCATGTGGCCATGAATGACAGCAGGAGTGATTACACCTGCAACGTCCAGTTTGTTGGCGCCCGCACCATTGTGGTCAAAGAACCCATCAGCCTTAAGGTTTCACCCTGTAAGTACAAGCATCTGAGTTCAGATCTGACTGTGCTTGGACGGGGGGGGTGGGAAGGCTAAACACGTCTAGATGTGTATAAATAGTCAGTATGTGCTTGTTCGCTATCAAGAACATTTTTTTCTGATTTAACCTCCACCAGAGAGCTTGGTAGAAGCCCAATTTACTGCAGCACCAGAAGATGAAACATGTTAGGTTTAACTATAAGGATATTAAGTCAAATGGTTTAATCTGACTTTTTAGGCTTAATGCAAGAAGCAAACAATTAAAATGTTAATTATTTCAAGTCTAACATTAAACGCCTATGCAAAACTGCCCATGTTTCTTGTCTCTGCATCTCCTTGTCTCTGTCTGCAGCTAATTCGGTGAGAAACAGACGACCACAGATGATGAGACCCAGTGGTGCTCACAGCAACTATCTGGTGTTGAGGGGACAAAGTCTTGATCTGGAGTGTATCGTACAGGGCTTGTAAGTGTATTCGTGTAAATTTTGGTGTTTCAAGATGATATGTGCTGTGAATAGAGCTCCCTTATACTGTGTGTGTGTGTGTGTGTGTGTGTGTGTGTGTGTGTGTGTGTGTGTGTGTGTGTGTGTGTGTGTGTGTGTGTGTGTGCTCAATATATTCACTGAAGTTAATTAAAATGGTTTTTACTAGGGCTGTAACTATACATTGTAAAGATGCAATGTATTGTGATGCAAAAATGTGATGATGTGCATCTAATGAAAGTGCTTTTTCTGAACAGCAGAGGGCGCAGTCATATGTCATACTTAAAGGCTGAGCTATTTAAACATATAAACATGTCTTTTAAGTTGTACTCCAAATGATATTGTTTGGGATTAACCTAGCAGTAAATGACTGCATACTGTTAACTTTTGAAAGCCAACTTGATTAGTCGTTGTGTAACCTAGTGGTAAAGCTTTAAAAGTCTGACCCTCTGTGTCTCCTCAGCCCTACTCCAACCATCCAGTGGGTGAAGAAGGACGGATTGCTGTCTGAATCTCGTACAGTTAAAAAGAGTTTCAACAGGGTGTTGCATTTCCGAAATGTCACAGAACACGACGATGGAGAATACCAGTGCACTGCCAGCAACTTCCAGGGCACCGTCAGTCACGCTTACACTGTTTTAGTGGAAGGTACAGAGAACTCCACTCACACTGTCGCTCAGTCTTTGTGAACAAATTCGTTTACTTAATGACTCAGGCATTAAACTGAAGTATGCTGCACTTCTCCAATTAAGCATTGTAACTGCAGTGTTCTAAACCTGTGGAATCAAACGAGTACTTCTTGTTTTCCTGTAATTACATCCTGTGTGTGTTTTCATTTTTTTCTAGCTGCTCCATATTGGATTAAGGAACCAGAAAGTGCATTGTATGCTCCAGGAGAGACAGTCAGATTAGAATGTAAAGCTGATGGAATCCCTTCCCCAGAAGTAACCTGGAGCATGAATGGAGTTCCTCTGTCAGGTAACAGTAGTGTGTATTTAGCTTTATAAATATTTTACTGGTGTTATGATTTTTGTTATTTCTACAATAATCAATTGTTATTCTATTGTAACCTGTTGCCTTTTTTTGCATTACACCTGAGTAAACCCGTCTTTACCCAACCACAAGAACAGGTAAAGAGTGGAACTCGTATTGGACCATCTTAGGTTTTTGATTATGTCACCAAACCATCCATCCGCATGCCCTGCCTTGGGAGAATTGAGTGTAGACGTTGCTAACTACAGACTTTCTACTGTCATAAGTCCACTAATCACTAGTCCATTCTAATGTTTGGTTACACGCATCTAATGCTGCAATACTGTTTGTGTTGTAAATATAACAGGAAATAATTTGCACTGTCACATTAAAGACAGTTTCTTATTCCAGAAATGGGATTGTGTGAGACAGAGATATAGAGAGAGCAAGAACAAGGTGTAAAAAGGGGCTCTACACATGCACATGAAGATAAGATCTTATATAGTTAAAAAAATAGAAAACCAACTGTTATTCTAGTTTTTTATAACATGTTGCCTGTTTTGCACGAATCTTGGGTAGATCCTGAGTCAGAAAAGTGACTGTTTCAAATGGGTGTGTTAGTTTTTCTGTAGGAACTGTAGCATATTAAATGTTTAATTGAAATAAAGCTATAAAATCAACATAATAAATAGGAGCTTAATTAAACAAACAGAAAAAAATAAAGCAATTGTACAAGGAACTTGGACGCTTAACACTTAAATTAACACTTAAATTAAAGCTAAATACTTACAATAGTTCCACTTTAGATTGTTTTGCTATTTTACAAAGTTATATACGTAAAACAAGATTCCATAGCGGTAGCACCGCCGCCTCACAGCAAGAAGGTTCTGGGTTCAATCCCAGGGTGGAGTGACCTGGGTCCTTTCTGTGTGGAGTCTGCATGTTCTCCCCGTGTCTGCATGGGTTTACTCCGGGTACTCCGGTTTCCTCCCACAGTCCAAAGGCATGTGTGTTAGGTAATTGATTACTCTAAATTGGCATTGACTTGTGTGTATCTACAACTAGTTCTGATGTGACCTTGTGTGTGTCGCTGAAATGACCACTGATGCTGATAGCGAAGTTAAGCAAACCAGATAAACAAACACACATTACTTGCTTGCAAATGTAGTCTCTTGACACCAGAAACGTTTTGTAAATTACAAATTTCATTAGAAATGTAACAACGATTTTGTGCAAATTCAAATTTGACTGGATATTTTAAGAGAAGAAACAGACAGAGGAGTGACATGAGAGCTTGTGTGCAGATATAGATCCAGATTCACGGAGAAGCGTGACAGAAGGAATCCTCAAAATGAGTGATGTGAAGCACACTGATACCGCAGTGTACCAGTGCAAGGCCTCCAACAAACACGGCACCATTCTCGTCAACACCTACGTTTATGTGATTGGTGAGAAACTGGACTTGTGTTATTGATTTTTTTCTTGTGATAAAGATCATACAAAAACCTTTAATAGTTTACAGTCATACTGCTGCTGCTTCTTATGTAATGAGTGTAAAAGCAGGATTGTATTGCTATTTCAGAGCTGCCTCCACAGATCCTGACGGAGGAAGGTCTGATGTACAGGGTGGTAGAGGGACAGATTGCTGTCCTGCAGTGCAGGAGCTTTGGTTCACCTCGGCCTAAGATCACATGGTGAGAGAAACGCGTTCAGAGATAACGCAGAATAAGTGGAGGTTAAAATACATCTCTAAGTTGTTTTTGGTGGGTTGGAGCATGACATTAATTTAGACACTGTCTCCTACAAACTGTGTTGTTCTAAACTCGGACGAAAGTTGCTATGATACTGACACTCTTGTACAGTTTGTGTTTGCCCTTAGCTGTTAGTTTGCAGTACAGTTTACAGTCGATGTGTGTTTCTCGACCTATCTCCCATTTTGCCGAGGACAGATCCCGTCTCTCAGTGCTCCTTGGAGTAGGTGCTTAGTCTGCTTGGTCGCCATACGACATATACTGGGTTACCCTGACATTCCAAATTGTTCTGAAAAAACAAATCCAGACATGTGCATAGTAAACTTGTAAATAATAAATGAAAAAGGATACATAGTAAATGTTCATTAAGTAAATGCAACAGGAAATACCTTGCACTGTCACATCAAGGACAGTTTCTCATTCCAGAAATGAACCTGAGACGCAGCTCTACATTCAGATAATGTTTTACCTGTTTAAATAGTAAAAAAACAGAAAGTCAATACAGTAAGTTGTCTAGATCTGAACCAGGTCCATTCTGAGAGTGGGGTCGTTTGTCCAAAAGTCCAACATTTAGTCAGCCCATGAATCTCCAACACCTGATCTTGTTTGCAGTAAAACCTCGGAATGTGAATACCTCTTCACTCGGTCAGCTTGATTTTTGGGCACCCTAAATCAAACACTTAATTTCAAGGTTCCACTGTTTTCTTACACCGCTCACAAAAATAAGGAATATTTTATTATGGAAGATTTCATTTTGAAGTATCCCCTAATTTTTGTGAGATCATCGCTGCTTTTACCAGACATTCTGTGTTTTGCCCCTGTGTGGTTCGGGTTGTTTTTGTTCTCTCCTTAGTTTTTACTTATTTCAAGAACTTGTAAATTATTGCACATGCATGTTTGCATTTTTGATAGTTCAGTAGCTGAAAGTCTGTAGCTAGGGTAAAAATAAAAATTCAAAATGTATTAGTATGTCCTCCTTTTGCTTTGAATTAAAAAGTATGCATTCCACAAGTGTCTACAAAAGAACTCCACAAATGTGATGTTCCATGTTGTCCCAGCATGATTTCACAATGAAATGGGTTTACAGGGGTATGAAAATGGACTGACTGAATGATTACATTTAAGATCTGAATTGAACGTTGAAGCTCTCATGTAACGTTGTGTACAAAAATGTGTGTATGTGTTTGTTTTTAGGGAAGGACAATCCTGGGACTCTGTCATGTCCAATCCCAGAATGACTCAACTGAGCAATGGGACTCTTCAGATCCGAAATGTGTCCCAGGATGACACAGGCTTGTACAAATGCTCAGTTTCTGATGCCAAAATCGCCATTACTGCTGAGCTGGAGGTTCTCAGTGAGTCACCATATGATAACACACCCCGATCTCTCACCCTCACCCTCTCCCTCTTATGCTCTTATATACTTTAAAATTTAAAAATTAATAAGAAAAGGATCCCACAAGAACTGCTGGACAGTCTGATCCTGTCCATGCCCCATCACTGTCAGTGTGTTTTGGAGGTCTTGGGTGACCATACATCCTTCTCCAGTTTGACATGACATAACTGAGTTTGCATCTGTTTATGTAATTGAACATCATTCTAACTTTTCATTTGCTCTTCTAATGATCTTGTTTAATGAATTGATTTTTATTGAGCAGTGCATATTGAGGTGGCCAAAATTATATTAAGTATTAATTAATGTCTTCAACATATTAATGTGTGGACAAGCCTTATTTTTAAAAAGTCAGCATATGGCCTTACACCCTGTGTACACTATGTCGTTGCCTGCGTATTGAGTAGAAGGATTGTATCCAGATAGAGCTAAGCCACTTCAGAACAGGTGGACTTCAGGACTTTAGAAAGGTGGCCTATTAATAATGCTTTCTTATTCCCTGCAGACCGGACTGTGATCATGGAGGCACCCCAAGACTTGCATGTTCAGAGGGGAAAGATGGCCACCTTCACCTGCCAGTACCAAATGGACAGCAATCTGGACTCACCACAAATCCAGTGGAGGAAAAACAACAAAAAGCTGCTTGAGCGCTCTGATGAAGACAAGTAGGTTTCTGTAGAAGCTTCTAGAGCATGTCGTCTCAATGTTTCTTATTTGTTCTATTTGCACTCGATCCACTTACTGAGATGACTGATGATCTGGTCTTCAGGTACATCATTGATGGGACAGAGCTGATAGTAAACGATGTCGAGGACGACGATGAAGGCGTTTATTCTTGTGAAGTCATAACAAGTCTGGATATGGCCGAAGCTAGCGGCTCCCTCACTGTTGTTGGTATGACATTTAAAAATCACTGAATCAAATGCTGAGCATAATGTCATGCTTATAGCTATGGAAATATGTCATATCTCCATGGGGCACCCCTGTCACCTCATATAACCCAGTTAAACCAGAAGCCAAGGATTACTGCTTAAAAAAGGATAACAAGTTAAAAAGGTAAACATTAATGGAAAACTATAGACAGTTTAAGGTACGTTTATGTTGTAAGAATTACTAAAGCAGTCAACAGGTGCAGTACTTGCGATTTTATTTTGAATAATCATTTTTTTGATGAGAGATTTTTTTGTTCTCAGACCATAGAATGTAGTTCCCCCCAGTTCCCCCGACCCTGACCACGAATATGCTCGGTTTAAATGTTAAAAGAAGCTGTTGTTTCTGGCGTAGTGCCAGTTCGCAGTGATTATCTGGGGTCGCATTCCAGCAGTGTTCTGGCCAGGTTGGGAATTATACATAATACAGATACAGTATTCACTAGCACTGTAACAGCAGCCATATCCAGCTCCAGCTCCAATATATTGGCCTCTCCATTTAGGGTACATGTTTGCCTGCACCCTGTAAGTTGCAGGATAGGTACTCAAAATGTCCGTATTTGGAATCAGAAAAAGTGAGGATAAAATGTGAAAAAATGTTGGATTCCCTTTGTATGGGTATAAAAACATAACTACACCACATGTACCCTTAGCTTTAATATATAAAGATATGCTTTGTTGTTATCACTGAGAACTCATCAAAATAATAATTTTTCCAGTCAAGCAAGAGAAATAAATGTTTGTTTGTGTTTGTTCTCCAGACCGTCCAGACCCACCTGCTCAGGTACAGATCACCGAACCTGGGGATCGCTCAGTCACACTCACCTGGACGCCTGGATATGATAACAAAAGCCCTGTTTTAGGTATACACACTGAACATGCATGATACGATGTAATGGCTTAATTGGCTTAATGGAATACTCCACTTAAAAGCACATAAATATATAATGTCCTTCCTGTGTCTATTTGAGTTTCGTTGTGATACTGAACTTTACTTCCACCCCGAGACAAGCTTTAGTGCCACCTCAAAGTAAATTGGCTCCTCTGAATCATTTGAATCACACGTTTACATGCACTTAATAAAAATCTGTACCAATCAATCTTATTGTATCAACCCTAAATTGGTCAATTATTTGTAAAATACCTGGTATGGGTAGGTGATCAGGGTTTGATCCTTTTCTGTAGGTACTGCATGCATCTGCTGTGATCTAATGTAAGAAGGTAACTGAAAGCACACCAGGGGTCATTTTGTGCTGTGTATCTTTCACTAACTGACATTGTTAAAAACAGGGTATGTGGTCGAGGCTCAGGAGACAGACACTGACCTGGACGACTGGGAGGAGATCAAGCATGAGTCTGGCCTCACCCGGCACACGGTGATCCCCCTCAGACCCTTCCTCTCATACCGTTTTCGGGTCATCGGTTTCAACAAAATTGGCAAGAGTGACCCGAGCCAGGCATCGGTAGCGTACCCCACTCCTGCAGCTCGTAAGAATGCGTTCTTTCTACTCTACTCTGACCAAACACAACACAAACACAAACTCTGTGCAAGTATTGAGTTCATGAGCTGCAGTCTATTCCTTCTGACGTAGTTTAAAGGTTTTTAAAAGCTCTGACTTTGTATTGAGAATTGTTTGGATGTTGAGGCTGAAATGTCACCCACAGGGCCGGACAATAACCCTGAAGACGTGCGAAGTGAGTCCCTGGACCCTGACACACTCATCATCACATGGAAGGTAGAAACGATAAATACTGGCCTGTTTCTCTATTGTCAGTAAAAATCAAGAGTTGTTTGCATGTAGTAAATCCTGGGATTCCTATAAATAAATAGCTGAAGTGACACCAATACCAGACCTTCAGCAGAGGTTAAAGGTCTAAGACCACTAGTGAAATGCTTGGATATTTGTAGAGAAGGATTTGACCTGTAGCAGGATAACGACCTAAAACACACATTAAAGCTGCGCAACAACGACCAAATAAACCCCATCCAGCATTTATAGGGACATTTGGGGCCAAGCACTCAGTAGCACCAGAAGGTGCTCTTTGGGATATTGTGAAATCTTACTGGAATAAAATGGATCACGCACACGCACACGCACACACACAGACACACACACACGGGCAGCACGGTGGCTCGGTGGGTAGCACCGCTGCCTCACAATAAGAAGGTCCCGGGTTCAACCCCAGGGTGGAGAGACCTGGGTCCTTTCTGTGTGGAGTCTGCATGTCCTCCCCGTGTCTGCGTGGGTTTACTCCGGGTACTCCGGTTTCCTCCCACAGTCCAAAGACATGTGTTAGGTGAATTGGTGTCTCTAAATTGTCATTGACTTGTGTATGTATTGACTGGTCTTGGAATAAACTTGTGTATGGATCTAACCTTGTGCGTATCGCTGGATGGCCACTGATGCCGATTTGACGTTGAGTCAAATAATTAAATAAATAAATATTAAATTTGCTATTTGAACCAGTTCCAGGAGGATAACAGTATATTATTGGACCATATATAAAACAGATCGACTTTGTGATATTGCCCATGTTGTAGTCCTATAGTGAATTATTTCTTTCTGCTTTAGAAATTCGCCCTGTTTTTGGTTTTGTAAGGTAAAATTAATATCGATAATCGGGAAGCCTGAATCGATTTCGTCCTCCGTTGTTATTGAGATGAGATGAGATGAGATGAGATGAGATTAAATCCTGCCTTGTATGTTTGTTTTTCTCGCAGGCCAGCCCAGGACGTTGCAGGACCTGTGCAGGATAAAGATCCGTCAGTGCATAGGGCTCCAAAGCTTAAAGTTCCTGGAGGATCTCCCCATCGCCAAAGTGATGAAGGACTACTTAAAACACAAGTTTGATCATGTCTGACGGAGGCCCGTCGACCTCTGCTTTCTCTAGCAAAGACTATGCAACCTGTCGCGCTTCGCTCCGCGCTGCACGACCATGAAACCATGGCCCGACTCGTCCCATTGCGTCCTCGTTATACGCCCGGGAAGGGAGGGGGGGGGTCATATTTTCACCTCTTTAGTAACCGACGAGGAGGAAACGCTGAAATGTAATCATTTGGGCCCAGGTTCGGTTTGGTTTCTATGCTGTCGGATTAGGGGTGGAACCGATGAAACGTAATTAAAACAAACGAGCTTCTAATTTATACCTCGAACCTACTGCAGTGTTTTTGTATTAATTCATTAATTCCATCCTCTCCAAGTGTTTCAGATCAGTGGATTCCAGCTCAAACGGTTTCCTTTCTAAAAAAGCCCTTCTCTCTTAAACGTCTGGATTATAAATAAAGAGCTTGTGTACATTTCTGCAAATCGGCACTTCGGGGCTTTTTGAACCTCGCACCGTGAGCCAAAGGTCGCATTCAGTACTCGATCTACTCCTGAGACGTCGGATCAAAAGTTTAATCAAGCAAACAGACGTCTGGCGCCATCATGACGAGACCCGATCACGATTACGATCATGACGCGGGGTTAAAGAACGTTTTCTTTCGGTTCTTACGCAAATCAGCGGCTTTTCAAACAGCTTTTTGACGAACGAACCGACACCCTTTCTCAGAACCCTTTATGTTTTCTCATGAACGTGTATAATCCTTTAAACAGGACGGCTTAACGAGGACTTTCGCTATGTATATAATTGTGTCATATGTACAGCAGATATTTTTCTAGACTTATTTAAGCTATCGGTTCTTCTATCGAAATGTTTAGGGGGTTTTCTTGGCCTGTCTTTTTGCAGCTTTGTTCATTCTCATTTTTTTTCCCCCGATCACAAGAATCGAAGCTTACTGACCCTCCCAAAATCTCACTGACCCTCCCAAAATCTCACTGACCCTCCCAAAATCTCACTTTTTTTCCCCCTCTTATTCAGATTTCTTTCCAGTGCTTCAGTATGTAATAAGGAACTCCAAACAGGCAGGACTCGAACCCTGGCCGTATCCGTAATGCCCCCTCCTCTACCCTGTAGGCATGTGCTCTTAATAGTAGAATTGGTCAGGGCTGATAATAAACTCTCTGTTAAGCACTTAGTCTAGAATGTGACCTGCAGACTTGTACACTGTGAAGGCAAAAGTTTGTGGACACCCAAAAACCTGCATTTAAAACCTTGCTCCTTGTCCCGAACATTGTCTGATATCAGACAATGAACCTTGGGTCGTTTTTTTTCTTTCCCATTCCAGTACAGAGTCACTGTGGTGCCAGTACGACCCGTTCTACTGCCACCGTTTGTCTACGTTGAATTTATTAGTTACACTTTTTAAGATTTGATTGTAGCTGCTTTAAGGGAGGTCACCTATTAGAAGGGGTGTCCACAAACTTTGGTCTGTCTAGTGCACAGTACTGCTTTGTTCTAATCGGGTTTTTTAAGAACGTAAAGTGCTTTTTTGACACACAGAGGGGCAGATACAGGGTCTGGAGCGTCGGCTGGTAAAAGGGAAGCTAACTGAAGCGTTTCCTCAGGGTGAAACTGGCCACCTTTGGTTAGGGTTCGGTTAGAAAGCAGTGAGGATCGCTGTTTTATATTTTATCACTCCTTATCCCCTACGTGTTCGGCTCAGTATGTCGACACTGGACAATGTTGTTAGTCCGGGTATGAACTGGCTAAATAAAGTCCGTCCCATTTGGCTCGGTTTTAGAGGACATTATTATTAATTATTTACTCTGAGATCTGGAGCAGCTTTTGGGCGCTTTTGCTTTTCATTTTGCTTTCATATACAAAACCTTTAAGTCCCCTGGTGCCAAAAAGCATCACCTCCTCACCTACAAGTCCTGATGGTGCCTAGTGGCAAAGTGGGGTGCCATATACTTTAGTTAGGGCATAAGTAGTGCCCCTGGTAGTGTGTCCATCACCGTCCAGTAAGGGTGCCCACTTTCCTAAATTTGTCCTGGATTTACGCAGATCAGCCGTAACATTAAAGCCACACGTCCTAAAACTGTCAAAGCCCCAAACGTGGCCCCAAAGGTACCCCGGTGGTGCTGTGGTACCTTTTCAAGACCTTAGCAGCAGATCCTTTGAGTCTTTTGAGAAGTTTTGCGGTTGCACCTACAAGGATCAAACCATTTTTTGGGGGGTGGGGACATTTGGAGGCCAGGGTAACACCTTGAACTCTTTGTCACGTTCCACTATAACGATGCCAATCAGGTAACTGATTGTAACAAGTGTTTTTAGATTAGTAACAATTAACGAGAGCTTGTAACTCATTAATAATGCTAGATTTTGGGATCGACCTCTATTGAAGCGCATTAAAGGCGTTCTGCCTTTAGACATCGAAAATCTGACCCTTGTGTGACGTAATCCAAAAAAAAAAAAGTTCCAGTGAAATATCCCCTAATTTTTGTGAGCAGTGTGCGTGGAATTCACCTTCCTGCCGTGTAGACTTGCCATAGCTAAAAACTGCATTCATTTGGGGGGTGCACAGCGCCCCCTGTTGGCCCTGTCTGAGGGAGCAGCTTTGTGTGCATTCGGTGTCACCGTAGAAGGCAGGGAGTTGGGCTCGGGTACTGGAGAGATGCCAAAAACCCTGTGAAACTGAACCTTCCAATGTGCTCGACCTAGAGGGAAGATTTTGGGGTTGACCCTACATTAGGAGCCGATGGAACCAAGCCGAAAACGGTACGTCGTAGGATTTGTCTGAGTGTGCAAAGACAGAGCAGAAAACAAAAACACTGCCAGATGCTTGAATAGGATTTAAATACAGCAGGCAAATCGAAAAAATATTTCCAGTCTGATTACGTTTTTTTTTACGCTTTTTGAATTCAGCACCGTTTTGTATGGGATTGTGTTTACAGTGTGTGTGTTTGGTTGCGAGGCCATGTTCTCGTGTGTGTGTGTGTGTGTGTGTGTGTATTCAGAAAGCACTTACTCCATATTCAGGTCTTCAGATCTCTTCAAGTCTTCCACATGGTTCCATAACAAACTACTGAATGTACAGAAACTACTGTTTGCCTCGTCCAGCGTGAACTGTGTGTGTGTGGAAACACAAATCACTGTCAATCATGGACCCTCTTTATTCTAAAAAGTTACCGTTCTGTTCAGTTTGAGTGAGTTTGTAATAAAAACCTGAGCAAAATCCAGACTGGTTTGTTTCATGTGACACTTTATTAGGAACGGCTGCACACCTGCTCTTTCATGCAAATCTCTAATCAGACAGTCGTGCGGCTGCAGGAAAATGGCCATACAAGTATACATGTAGACCATCGGAAGATATTAAATTTTATATTTAAAATTATATTTATACATTTATACATATACATTTTCTCTCTAACCTGAACAAATTCACACGTGCTTGGTAATCAGACAAGGGGAAACATTCTACTGTAACCAGACGATAATCTCACAGAAAAATGTGTTGTAAACTGCAAACTTCATTCATTTAATATCTTTTGTAATCAGGTTGCAGAGTTTAAATCTGGGGTTGCCAGATCCCACAGATTTACATTTACATTTACGGCATTTAGCAGACGCCCTTATCCAGAGCGACTAACAACCTATACAATCTTACAATCCAAGCAATTGTGGGTTAAGGGCCTTACTCAAGGGCCCAACTGTGGCAGCTTGGCAGAGGTGGGATTT
>JAUZSU010119332.1:0-11655 GCA_034780255.1 Parotocinclus maculicauda
ATGCTTCTCGGTGTCCAGGTGGCTTTTCAGATCCCTTGCACCTCCATTGGACACCGAGACATATGTGCCTGCTTTGCTGTGCACAAGGCTTCCCATTTGTCTCGACCCGGTCTGAAAGCGGGAAAACTCTTTTGTAAATCGTCGGTTAACATACACTTGCGCTTCGGCATGTTGCTTGCGTACTGACAGTCACGCCGTCTACATTCTAACATTCTGACGCAGCTCAGGGATTACGTCATACGCAGCGCCATGCACAGTGCCCTAGTGCCTGTAAATTTAGTGGTCCAATGAAGGTAATTTAAAAGCCAGGATATTTCCTCACTTAAAAAAAAAAAAAAACGGGACGCCAGGACAGGACGTGAAATACAGACATGTCCCGGGAAATACGGACGTTTGGTCACCCTACTCAACAGGAGTCACAACCCTGGACCTACAGGCCTGTACCTGAAATGCTAAGCCACCACAGTCCTTATGACATATCTTCAACGAATTACATCAACTGTAAAAATTAAAGTGTGTGTAAATGCTTAAATATAAAATACTGTGCAAAAGTCTTAGGCCAACATTAGGTTAAATACACCTTTGTTTCCGCAATTGTATAATAAACATATGTAATTATTTCTCAGTCAATCTATTAGAATACAACCAGAAATCTGTATGCAGTATTAAAAGAAAGAAAAAGCTACTGGCCATAGTGAGAGGTATGCAGTGTTAAGTCCCGCATTTTGCAGCTTCATCGGGATGCCAAGTTGACCCATGTACAGTCCAAAGTAGCAGTTAAGAAACCACTTTTTCAGAAGGGGAACAGGTTGAAAAGCTCACAAAAACTAGGAATGAAGATAATTGGAAAAGTGTATTATGGAGAGATGAAGTCAGATGACTTTTTTTTACAGTAAGAAAATAGGTTTTGTGCACGCTCACAAAAACAGGGATAAAAAAGGGATATCGCATTAGGGGATATTTCATTATCTAATGCAATAATCCTAATTTTTGTGAGTAATGTATGATTCACTGATGTTTTGTCAAGTGTCAGAATTTAACTGACTGCTTTGTTTTGTTGGCACAAAGTTTGTACTCTACAAAGTTTGTTTTATTGAGGAGTGCGCAAACATTTGCACAAGACTACATTCCTTCATTTTGTCCAAATGGCAAAGTAGCACTGATCATGCTACTTTTTTTGATTAACCAGAATCCCATTAGTCATAGCCTTTTCCCTTGCAGCTTCAACTCCATTAAGAGTTAACTGAAATCATGTACTTTCTATATGGTTTGAAACGTAAAATGAACCTAAAACTACTTTATGCTGGACTTATGTCTGCCGAAATAATCTCTTTTTTCACAACCTGGCTTCTCAGCCATTTAGTTCATGCATATAATATATATTACATATTCTAGCATAATTTTGGTGCTAAAAAGGAGTTCCCTAAAAGGTGGGAAGAAACCAGAGTACTCAATGTTTAGAAATACGGAGAATATACCACCACATTTCTTGGTATCACATCATCTTTAATTTAAAATCAATATGAAGATGTACATCAAAGTGTGAGTTTATATGAAACAAGCACTTGCTGCTTCTGATAAAGGTACCTAATAAACTACATTTTGCAATAAAAATATATCATTCTAGTAATCACTGCTGTGTGACAATCATGACAGCATATATATATATATATATGAGTGTTTTAGGTCATACTAGGACAATCAAAAAATCATTAATTCAAAGATAAACATCATGGAGGCCAAAAGAACTCTTGGATCTTTGTAGAGGGTTCACACTGCAGGAGGATAATGACCCAAAATACCACATCAAAGCATTACAACTACCACTCGAGGACCAAAAAGGAGATCAAGGAGGGCTGACCTTCATGGACTTTCTTCCCTAGTCACCTGACCAAAAGCCCAGGAAGCATTTGTGGTCGTGCTTGAAAACAGAGAACGCCAAGCATTCAACACCATCACAAGATGATTTATGAAACAAGGCTAGGATAAACATTGCAAACCAGATTCTGCACAAACTTACAACAGGGGATACCATACCAAATTCACATTCTCAAATATATCAATAACTCCAACTTATCGCTCAAATTATCCATAACAAAAAACCAAAGATTTCATTAAATTCAAATAAATGTAAAACAAGCATTTTCACTAGTGTTCTCAGACTTTTGGCGCCCGTTGTATCTACACAATATGAACAGGCAATCCCATAGCTATTTTTCGGTAAGCCCAGAGGTACTTAAACTATACGATCTATTGAAAACGTAAGAACACGAAATGGAAGGCTGTAGATATGAATCTCTTTGTGAGTAAGAGGAGACAGGAATAATAATAGCAATGCAATTGTTTCTCATCTGCTGCATTCACAGATGCTCTTTCAACACATGCTCGGGCTCATCTTTAAAAAGAGCTCCATGTTTGCATCGGGGGTAATCGATTTTACATTAAGAGCAGGGCTGGGAGGGAGTATTTAGAGGGGGGAAAGGCTTCTCTCTCATCTCAAAAATGAGGTCAAAATCCTTGAGCTTCAAATTCATCCTTTTAGGAGACAAAGACACTGCACCCTAGGAAGTGAACAAAAGGGTGCGTGATTCAATTAAAGCCCTTATCCTGTTCCCATCCTGAGTCTAAAACGAGGACAAAAGAGAGGCAAAGGGGGAGCATTCAGCGCTCGCACCTTCAACACCTGCTTCATCTCAACCATAAAACGAGCGCACAAACATCATCGTCCCCCGTTGAAATCTTTCAGCATTCCTGGACCTTTGAACTGACCTGACCCGTGACCCGTGGGGTCGTAGAGTGTGTATGCGTGTGTACTTTCACAATGCGAGGTTGTCAAGGCGAGTGATTAATGCGTTTCTAAATGCGCCCATCTAGCTAATAAGATTCGTTGCATTAAACCTTATGAGAAAAAGGGATTTATGGAGTGTGTGAATGTGACTCACTTTGAGTACCGTTCACCAAAACACAAGTGTTTCATTTTATCAATGGCTGCGCTTCACGACGCATCAGGGATTTAGAACTGGAATTGTAAGGGTGAAGGAAATTAATACTCCATGCAGCCCAGTGCTGGCATGTGTAGCTAAAAGTGACTCAGAATTCCGATCATTTCTGCACCTCGTGATCTCGTCTAATTGTTTTACGCTGGCTACGAGGGTTAAGTAAATACCTAAGCACAGTTTCACCATCTGCCGCGTTATTACACGTTAGCACCAGGCATGCTCACAATTACCGGAGAGATCAGAGTGTGTGTGTGACTCAACCATAATATTCACAATCCACAAGCACTTCCATCCTGCTCTACACAAACAGCCATTACTCCCAGCTATTTAACGACACTACCATTTTACAATGCAATAATTACAAGTTTGGGTAGTGCTGAATGTTTTCATCGGAAGCCACCTATCAATTACTATCCGCAGACCAGTTTCGGATATCCGGTTGCATCGAACTGTAGGTCTAAAATAAAAACTCAGTCGAGGGAAAGTGCAGCACGTTTAGCGCTTCCCCCATATGGCTGCTTAGCAGTAAAACGCTACATGCACAACAAAGAATAATTCACAGTGTGAACATTTTCATGGGGGCTTGCGAATGAATGTGGGCATGCAAACTGGGCTGTTCTCAACTCTATGCAAATGACACACCATGAAACACGGATCAATTGGGATTTGGGGATTTTCTGTTGTCAGACTGTAAATGAAGGCCAGAGTAGATAGTTCCATCTGTATGCAGGCATTGATTTCTACCCAGAAAACATGCATTAAATGTTAAACAGCACAACGGGTCTGCAAGATAGCAAAACGCACCGTTAGAAAGGTAAAAGTGTGCTCGTTTTCATAGATTACTGAAGGTCATACAGAAATGTTTACAATTACAAAAGCAGACACAGAAGAGTGTAATCGTACAAACCAGGCGATAACGGGGGGCGGTTAATTAATTGATATAGCCCTTGTGAACATGTAAGTTGGGGGAAAAACATCTAAGTTCACTCAGACCACATCAGATAATTTTCCGTTTCCCTCCTCCTGTTGACTGGAACTTTGTGTTCCTGCCTTAGCCAACTCTAGACAGGGCACCAATCCAATCCAATCCATAGCAGAGCACATACAAACTAAACACACAACGACACATTAGGAAAACTTTAGACACACCGATTTACCTAGTCCTACGTTTACATTTTTTCATGTAGCAGATGCCCTTATCCAGAGCATTGGGCATATATATATATAAATAAATGAATGGAGGAGGGGGGAGGACAAGGACTTCAAACCCACAAAGCCAGCATTTCTTCAGTTCATTTAGAAAAAAAACCCAAAAAAAGGCAGCTTGTGGAGGAGTTATCGGCATCGTCCTATCATTTGGGAATTTGAATGCAGGTCGCCGACTGTCCGTCATGCTGAGCCTCACGGGTGAAACAAGTAACACTCTTTTGAACGCCTGTCACAAAGCACACAGAAGTCAGGCTTTACTGAACACTGCGGTCAGGCGCTGTGACTGGGCCTGAGTCTAGGGACCGTCAATAAGTTCCCCGTTTTATCCAGGCACACAGTGAAGGCAGTATAGGGAGCGACGGTGCCAAAAAGTGAGGCAGACTGGGGTATATGGAGGTTTTCCAAACCTCCTGAAGCACAAACGTTCACATTCCAGAACAGACAGAAGAAATTAAGACAAAAACTTGACAATGATCCCTAAATAAGCTCCTTGAATTCCTATGTAAGCCTGTTAACCCCTCCATCCTGAGGCAGCACCAACATCAAACTGCACTTAATCTGGGAATTAACCATGCAGGAAATTGCATGTTGGAGCCTCATATCCTTGCACTATTACATGCAGACATGCACAAACAGTTGCACTCGTACGCACATGGTGCAAGCTGCCATGTCGCCGTCCGCCTGTTTGAAGCTGATCTACTGTGTTTATTTTAGAAAGGGGAAGAAAAGTCTGGGAACTTCTGGACGAGTGAGGTCCTTTTACAGCATTAACCCAGTTAACCCAGTTTGACTCCTTTCGTCCTTCAGAAAATATGAAAGGCTCCAGGTTCATCCCTTTGGGCTGGAAAAATAGCCACTTCAGCGTGTCGGCTCAGAGGGATGATACTGCCAAAGCAGAAGCAGCAGCACTAGCATAAAACTAGAAAGCTGCAGCTGAATCACCGGTGAATACAGGGAGGGAAGAAAAAAACCTGTAATATCCACAGTGCTGAATACTAGAAACAGAAGTTCTTTACATCTGATATGGCCGATCCACAGCGAACAACCATTTTATCTTCTAATTACATTTAACTGTTCGCTCAACCAAGATGTGTGGTGCTTATCTTTCGTTTTTGTCTAACTTTAATGGAATGGAATATATCTTTAGCAGTTGGACTAAGATTGGGGGAGGGTCCTTCAACACATGTTAATGAACACATTACCTTCTGTGAAATGGGACATGAGTAAAATGGATGTTGATCGAACGGTAATGTCAAATTGTCAAATAGAAAACACAGTAATATTTTAACAGAACGTATTATAAAGAACACAAAGGATTAACCAGATGAAACAGATCAGCGAGTTAAATGTTTATAGTTTATACAGCAGTGTTAATTATGACACCAAATTTTTATTTAGTTTTAGTCTTGTGATTACAATGTCATTTAGTTTTAGTCAGAATTTAGTTATTTGAATTGTTTTTAGTTTTAGTCGACTAATTATCATAAGAATATAGTTAACTAAATCTACAGTCAATTCACTTGACTAAAATATAAAGGGTCTAAAATGTGAATACTTTTTCTTCAGTTCCCTTGAATTATTAAAGTCATTATAAACACTTGCACGAAATTATACATTTATTAACCAATTATGGAATATTATTAATTGTATATATAACTTAAGTTAAATCATGAATAACGACTGTTCACAAAGCTAGTATGGTCTTTCCAGGTTTACATCAAATTTGTGCGTTTGATTGGATAGCTACCCGGCTTATCCCGCCTCTCCATATATGTCGAAGTAGTTATGATTGGATGTTTTCCTAACTTGTCCCTGCCTTTCACAAAGCTAATTCAGTTCTGATTGGACGTCACCTACGCCGAACATTTTCGTCCTGTTTTTATTCGTTGACGAAAGTGTCAATTAATTTCATCATAGTTTTAATCGTTGTAAGTAGTTTTTGTTTTGTAATCGGTTAGTTTTAGTCATGAAGAAAAAGTTTGTTGACGAAAATAGATCGTCAACGAAATTAACACTGTTATATAGTTACAGGATAGAGAGAAGACAGTATATTCTCTAATCTAAACACACACACACACACAAACACAATTCACAGCTTTTTATAGATACACAACCTGTACATCAACCGAGTTAGAACAGTCTCTAATCTAAACGTGACATAACAAGCAAGTGAGCATGAGTGGTGATATATGTGCATAAAAAATAATTATTTCCAAAAGGTATATAATGTGATCTAGTCTGCTTATTTTAAGATTCTGTCTGGAACTTTTCCTGTGTAGCCACTAATGCTCATAGGCAGTTTTTCAGCACGCACAGTACAGAGACAAAGTACAAGGACCGATGGGGGTCGGGAAGAATAAGAATGTATTTTGCAGAAGAATGTACTTTCCTGACCTGTGTGTAAAACCCAGTTTAATCATAATAGGAACTGTATTGACCTCTAAGACACTGGTATCAAATACCTTAAGCTTATATTATCTTCTGCATTTCCATTACACATATGTCTTCAAACTCTGGGCTGTTCGTTTATCAACGCAAGACATACATGTTTGAGCCATGTAACGTCCGTTCGCATATACGATATTGTGTAAAAGCCTTCGAGCATTAGGAGTGAGTTTACATTGCAGGGTTGAATCCTTAACATGTTTTCTACGGTCATTATACTGTTGCTAAAACAGCAAATCGAATGGTGGCCTAAGACTTTTGCACAGTACTATGAAGAAGCTAAGCAGTATTATGAATACAAAAAGATGCATGCTGCATCCAGCGGTAACCTATAACGAGTGTTAACTGTAAACGAAACATCTTTAGCTAAACTGATTCTCTATGAAACGAAATACCAGATGGAAGAACATAAATGCTTCTGCATGTCATATTTATAAGGACACAGACCTGTTTTCCAGAGCTGAAAAAGAACTAATCAAAACCCTTAATCTGAGATCTGTAATGCCAAGCCACAAGCACTTCAAGGTCAAAGTGCCTCGTTCATGTGGCGAACGCGGACGCGAAATTAAAGGCTATTAATTTTGCTGCTTTTTGAGGTTGAGCTTTAATATTTTGTACAGCTTCACATTTTAACTGCTAGACTGCGTGTGTAGGTTGACGGGCTTGCAAACTATACTTAAAGAAATTCTAAAATGTGTTTGTGCCTTTCAAATGGCAGTTTATTAAAATAGTGGATCAACAAATACCAGTTTTAGGAAATATATGAGACGACAGATATGTGTTACAGGTATGTGTGACAGGTATGTTTTATTGGTTCTAAAAGCTTTCCTTTATCACTCAAATTATTGTTATTATAATATGGGATTTTTACATTCGGTCATTTAGCAGACATCTTTATCCGGAGGGACCTACAACTGATATAATCTTACAATCAATGCAGGTTTTGAGTTAAGGGCCTTGCTCAAGGGCACAACAGAGGCAGAGGTGGGATTTAAACTCTGGACTTTTTAGTCCATACCTTAACCGCTAAGCCATCACACAGTCCTATAATTTACCGTGTCACCAAGTCAAGTGGTTGAACTATTTATACTTGAACACACATGAATATGGGTTTATAAAGCTCTCCAGATACCCTGCAAAGGTCTATCTAAAGTAGTATATAAAGTTTTTATGCTTCCACCACTAACACTAAAAGTAACAGCATGCATGCAACATGTGAAGTTTTCTAGACATTTAGTAAGTTTAGACAACATTTAACCTACTGTAATAATTAAAACCGTATAATATAACCAGACCCAGTACAGACTTCTAAAACTCACTATTAACTGTAAATTGCACCCCACCATAGTAACACTGCAATGAACCTTGGCTGTTTTTTTTTCTACTTGGTGCAGTGCTGGTGTGTGAAAGAACACAAAAACAGGTGCGGTCTCACTGGTATGTGCTTGCATTAGCTGGGTCATGCTTGCTCTCCAAAGAAATCATTATGATAAATATTTGGAAATAAGTCTGTGCAGCCTTCCTGGGGCCCCTCAGTGTTAACCTGAGCTAATTGTCACCAAGCAGTAAACTAATTGAATCCAAACTCAGCTTCTGAATGTATATTTATACTCGGCATCAGAGCATTCAACAATCTTAGGCGGACGGGGCGTTAAGACAGGCAAAGTTTGATTTAACTGAAACTCAGTGCTGCTTTTGTACGTAGATATTACATTTGCACAGTATTGTTTCTTCACAGGAATTAACCAAAGTTTTGGCCGCATAGCTGACTCAGCAACGATTAAGGGCATAGAGTAGCAGCAAGAACAAACAACAATCATGTTACCATATTTGAAAACAAACACAATTAAGAGCTCTCGCGCCACTCGAGAGCCCTTCGGCTTAACAAGGCTCAGGCGCAGACAGCCCAATTTATAGCGCCAGAACCATTTGCTTAGAATGAACAAACCCATTTCTTCTCTCTCTCTCAAATAGACAAGTAAATCTGTAGTAAATCTGGCAAAAGGTGGGAAACCGCATCAAAATCAATGGCTATTCATGTAAGGATCAAGAAACACTCAAAGTGAGGGAAATAAAGAGCGACCAGTGAATATATCGCACATCTTTGGAATTTACTTTATGGAGCTTACTTTGTTCATGGGAGCACTGTTATTCTGAGAAACTTCAACATACTGTTGACAAAGCCGAATGCATTGGATTTACAGTTATCCCTTTCCACATCACAACTTTCCCTATTGTGGTTTCAATATATCACAGGATTAAATGGGATTTCTGGGGGAGTTTTGAGAAAGCTGCAGACAACACATGTCGGCCAGCACATGACACAACAATGTATACGAACTCAGACATGCATAAAATATACAGTACTGTAATAAAAGTATTAGGCCAACATTAGAGTCGATATACCATAAGCTATTATTTTAGCACTGGTATAATGAACATTTATAATTATTTCTCAGTCTCTTTGTTTCAATTAAGGAAATTATTTTATGCAGTATTAAAAAACGAACATCAATAGGCTCGTTTCGTTGGGATGCCAAGCCTATAGATCAGGAATGGTCTTTTTGGAAGAGTAGCAGATAAGAAACCACTTTTTGCAACGCTCACAAAATAAGATCAGGGTAAAAGAAAAGGGTATTATGAAGCAACAAATCCTGTTGGTAACAATGTTATATATGGTCATGCTATTGCTAAAACAACAAATCTAATGGTGGCCTAAAACTACATATACATGTGTATGAATATATGTATTCATTCATCTTCCACTTAATTCACATGGGGTCGTGGGCCAGCCGGTGTCCACCCAGCAACTATGGGTTCCCCACCCAGGGACAGCCCTAGACGGTGCCCCCATTCATCCAGCACGCACACGCCCTTCTGCAACAAAATGTAAACTTGGCTCTCTTCATTCAAATATTTAATGTTCTCCACCTTACCCTTATACAGTCATCAGACTGCCAGACAGAGCATGATTCAGTCATCTGCTACATATTACATTCCCCATTATAATGCCTAGTGCATCATCTTAAACTATTAGAACATTACCTGTTAACATAATTACTCAATTTGTGGGCGTGTACCTTTGTATCTACTTGTTGCCAGTTCTTTTGTCACTCATTTTAAGCATATACAGGAGAAGACACAGGATTATGGAGTGTTGATTTACATGGGGGATTTCTGTTACACAGTCAGTCTCAGTAAGATAATAAGCTCATGGATATGAATCATCTCTTTGATTTATTAAAAACAAGCATTTGAGGGGATTAAATTCAATCAGATTTTTTGATGTGACCACATATTAAGTGCCGCTTTACTGCCGCTTTATGACTAACATGCCCCCTTTAATGTGTTCTATTTTTTTATCACTATACATGTCTGAAATGGCTCAGATAAGTGTATTAGTAATGACCCAGAAACATTTGATAGACATTTCTATTGTGTGCGTTTAATCTCGTTAAAATTGTTCAAGATTTTTGCTTGTTTTGTATTTCACCTCACATCGAACTGGCTTCTAATTAAAAGTTTTACCTAATACATGAATGGAAATGAACGTTGATAAACAAAGCGATGAGCGAATAACGACTCTTTGATCTCAGTTAAGATAAGCTCATCAGCCGACACTTGTCCTGGTTTGTAAATCATAAAAGCCACATGCTGGATTTAAGCTCCCCAGATTAACTGTCTTGGTTAATTAAAATTTACGATGCAGTGTGTTTATTGTGCTTAGCTTGGCCTTTGGCGGCCTTGAAATTCGAAACCCTGACAAAATCATTAGCTTGGGACTGAGAGAGTCCAGGTGGCTTTTACATCTCCTCCCATTCCATCCCGGTCCTAATTTACTCTCTCCTTCAACATTTGTCCCCTTCTTTCTGGTCCCTTTCTTAACTCGGACACATAAAACAAAATGACAGGTACTTCATGTGTTATAGCTCACTCTATATGAAGGTGAAGCAAAACCCACTGTTGCCTAAAGAAGGAAACCAACAGGACAAGACGAGACTCCAGCATTCATATAGCACATCTGAAAGTGTCATCCAAAGTGCTGCACAATAACATACACGACACCAAAAAGTGTTCAAAGTTAAGATTAAGCAAAGAAACAATAAAACAATAAAAGAAATCAACACAATGGCTAAAACCAATACAAACAATGAACAGTACAATACTTAATCTCAAGGGGGATTTAAATAACAGGTCAAGTAAATGCTCCTCATAGAAATTTCTAACTTGGATGAACCTTCTCCCTACAAAATAGCACAAAGACAACAAAGATAAAGTGCCAATGTCCACCAATTTGACTGGACAGAAAACGCATGTCCATGGAAGGAGTGTAACCAGAACACAACTGATTTGCGGCACGTGGCAGCAAACACAGCTCCCGACTCGGGGAGCACTGGCAACACAGGAGTCTCCGGTGAGGAACATGCATATATCAGTGGGGGCTGGCCGTATGCATGTGGGTCCCCTAATACATGTGAAGCCATCAATCACTATTTTACTGGCCAGCGATAGCAGTACACTCCTCATATCCCCCTCTGTGGAGCTGCAACAAGTTGGGCTGCCAAATACAACACATTGACTGCATTACTCTAAAACAAATATCTATCTTGTAAATACAAAAATTAATAATTTGTTCTGTTACATACAGAGTTACTAATGCCATAAATGTTTGCATGTGAAATAAAGCAACTTAGAGACACAGCAGAAAGGGCTGAGCGAGTCAAGCACACAGCTTTACATTGAGATAATATTTTACCCATCTTAAATAGTTAAATAGAAATCAAACAAACAAATCAGTATCTGGCAATCAATGAAACTACATAAGTTAGCTTACATAAAACACTGAAGTGACTTGGCTACTACTAGTCCATTAAGCATAGCTATATCATATGTAGTGAATAAGTACAGTAGTACCTATACCAATACGTTTCTTATAAAGGTTATGTGCTGTTGTGATTTCCAACGCTTCCCTCCTTGGTTGACTGTTATCACTAATTTTGTT
>JAUZSU010119341.1:0-18692 GCA_034780255.1 Parotocinclus maculicauda
ATTTGGAATAAGGCTGTAACGTAACAAAATGTGGAAAAAGTGAAGCGCTGTGAATACTTTCCGGATGCACTGTACCTGCATGTATTTGAATATGCCAGCAGATCTGCAATTATGCACAAGTGTTGATCAATAGATCTGAAATAATTTAGTTTTCTTGTTAAAAGTTTTCTTGTGTTACACCAACTCTATTTACAACCTCTTTTATTCCCTTTCTCACATTAATGAGAACACATTTCTCATCATCCACTCCACACTACAGGGACCATTTGCTATTGCACAGTGAGGAACCCTCAGTTTTGTGTACCAGTGTGTAAGTGCAACAGAAAAAAAACAGACAAGCTGTGTCTGCTAGGGTTTTGAAGAAGGAAACAATGGAAAATGAAAAGAGACGGAAGCACCCCAATACAGTGAGCGAGTAAACGAAAAAGTCACCTCTACTTACTGTAATCCTTTTTATTTTTAACACAGCCTGGCAAAAGGATGTGCAAGAGGCATGGAAAAGCTAAGTGAGTCTGTCACTTTATTAACACACCTGTTTAACACTGAAATGAAAATCTTGAACTGGTTTAGGTTTAAACTCACTTTGACTGTGACTTAATCAGTCAGACTTGAACAGAATCTGATTTGCTTCTGTCTTGAGCAATCTGAATCTCTGGACCAATGGAGAGTCTGGTGGCAAATCTGTTGCTGATCCATATCCAAACACAGCCGTGGTGGATGCCGATCCAGGAGGCATCCCTGGAATTCATGCCCCCCACCCTCTGGAGCCTCCTTTGCACCCTAAAGCCCTTCTCCTAATCTGCTGCTCAGATGCATAGAATTAACACCACATTCTGGGTTGATAAGAGTTTAATACAAGTCACTGATGCGTCAGGCTCAAATAATGCTGATGGATAAGGGCTACACCAGGGATTTGGGGTCCCTTGAAGAGATATCTTCATATTGGGTGCCATTACCACAGTGCCTGAAACTTTAACACTCTGCAGACATGCAAGCTGCAGTGGAATTCACAATTTCATGCAGTACTTTTTCGCTATAGAAATGTGCTATAAGCAATATTTACAGTTTAAATAACACGTTGGTATTTGTTTTTATACAAAAATTTAATTTATTACATTTATGGGTAACTTAAACAAACACAACTTATATTTACACCACCAAGAAGCTGCCTTTAGAATATCCTCCTTGTAACAAGAGCACAGGAAGAACTAGAGCCAGGAACAAGAGCCAGGAACAGGAGCCAACCAACATGGTGACAACCTGACAAGGAAGTGAGCTGGAAGGAAGGTTTATACAGGAAAAGCTTAATTACAGCCTGCTATAGAAAGAGAAAATGGTCAGAGGAGTGCCTTGTAAAATGATTGTAGTCAATACAGAGGCTCTCTGAATGTATACATTTTGCCAAAAATAATAAAATAAAATAAAAAGAAACTGCTTATTTTGTAAGTAAATAGTAAAGATCTATATAATAGAAACATTTTAGATCATCGATAAAAGATAAATTATTTTACTACTGAAAAAAGCTTAATATTTTAGTAATATTTTAGGTTCTCCATTAGACGTGCTTAAGAATCACTCAAAATTTTCTCACTACGTGCTGCTCTCAGCAGACAGACAGAGGTGTTTTTTTCTGAAAGAGCTATCTTATCAGACATCTAACAACATTTTCAGAGTCAAAGGGCTTAAAGATGTGATTTATAAAGCTGATTTCAAACTTCCAGTTGAATGAACATTCAATCCAGTAGCTCATGTCATTCAAGCATCTTCTATGATGCTCCCCATGAAACCAAGACAGTATATGAGCTATGAGGCGCAAATGCGCATTCTAAAAGGAATATTTCAGAATGTATTCCATCTAAAACAATTACATGGACATATTACACTGTGCTAAATCTCACAAATACTAGGTAGCATGATAGTGTGCTGTTTTAAATGCAGGAAATAATCATTATTGCATCATTATTCTTGTTGGAACATTTGGTTCCCACAGTGACATATAAGCTTGACCCAGACACAAAATCATGGTAAACATATGTTTATGGGGATTTGCCATAGACATAATGGTTACCATACCTTGGTAACATACCTACTAGTAATGCCTAACCTTAACCAACCTTAATCAGTAACCAAAGCAATATGTTTCCTTAGATTTATTATCAGGGTTCAAACAGAAGCCTCTTCTCAGTAAAACATACAAGAAAGACCACTTGAAGTGCTGCTGATTGACCTGCTGGTTGATGGTTGCCCTGGAAGATCTTTGGACCTGAGCCAGAGTAACAACTAGATACCAGACCAGCTCTCTTAGCAAGGCCCTTCTCCAGTGATTAATTTTTTTTTTTTGGGGGGGGGTAAGTCAACCAGATATAGCAATGGTCCTGGTTGTTCCAAATGTCTTCCAGTTAAGAATTATGGAGGCCACTGTATTCAGTGCAGCATAATTTTTGTAGCCTTCTCCAAAACTGTGCCTCCATACAATCCTGCCTGGGCTCTAAAGGCAGTTCATTTCTCCTCATGGAAAGTTTTCACTTTCTTATTATGGGGTATTGAGTGCAGATTGATAGGGGAGAACTTTTTTTTTTACATTTATTTTATCACAAGGCATAATGGAACATAACAAGCATAACATAACAAAATGTAAAAAGTTTGAAGACTTTCAGAATGCATTGTAAATGTATATTAATTTAATTAACTATTCTAACTAATATAACGATACCAAGACAGCATAAAAATTTAAGACTCGTAAAACTTAGAAACACCTTTAGAAGAACACTTGGTCACACATACATATATTTATAGACACACAAACAGGGAACAAACACGGGACTCCTGTTGGTACCCAGAGTAGAGTGTTAGCGTTGTGTTTGTTGAGGGATTTAGGAGTAAATCTGCTCCTACATTCCTATTGAGATTCAAACTGAGCCATGTGAAAAGGCCGGATTAATGCTCAGACTCGAAAGACACCACTGTATGCTCACTGTGTGGCTTAAGGGCCCAACAAAAATCTCGCAGTGGATGTAAGAGATGGAATTTGGCACTGGAATTGAATTAATTCTATGATGTAGTCTTGCTTTATTGAACCAGCAGCACACGAAACTGAGACGTATATCTTACTTAAGTACTTAAAGTGTGTGTGCGCATGTATCGAGTTTGCAAGTGTATATGTGTTTTGGCACCTTGCCTAGTCACATAGTCCAGTAAGTTAAGGGTTTATTGAATAAAGGTGTGGAATGAAGGCATTGTCAGACAAAATCAGAAGAAAATGTATAAAACAGGTTCAGAATATGCATAAAAACTCCACACTCCACATACAGTGTCTTTACAGTGCACAAAAAAGACTGCATGTGCTTAAAAAACCCTTCTCTTGCAGCGTATGGTAATCACGCTTATCTAGAATTGTCGCTGTTGCTGCATGGATCGGAATGAAAGCCATGAACATTCTATTCAGAAAAAAACAATGATGCTATGTTTTTTAACATTTTTTAATAGCTTTCTAATTTCTGCCTGAAACTCTGTTCTGTTTTTATATTATCTTACAATAAACACATTAATTTTCTTGCCCCAGAAACCCCCAGCAAACCACATCTGTTCACGAGAAACTGCTCCAGGATATACACAGATTATTACACAAGCATATAATGAGGGTCATTTTACAGACACAAACATTCACAAACACCTGAGTCGTTAAGAGGGACAAGCAGAGGCATATGCAGAAACTGACACTGCTATTGCCACAATATGACATTGAAACTCTAGCTGAAATTATGAAAAACTATATGCATAAATAAAATGTCACAGACACATACACACAGCATGCATTGCTGTGATATGATAAATGGCCAGTTCGGTTCGAAGTAGGGAGGTAGGAGGATCCCATTGATTTTCCAGTGAAGAGGCTGGTTGCTGGCTGCTCACATATCATCAACTAAGATTTATACATACAATCTGGCTTCTGCTATACTACCCTAAGTCATTCATTTAGATAGAAAAGCCATTTTGCGGAAGTGCAGTATTTTATTCACTTGCTTTGGATCTTTAGCAAACTGAAGTCATTGAAAATAAATAGAGAAATATAGAATAGTTGTCAATGTGATTGTAATGTTTGTACAGATTTGTGCTTGCACAGTATATAATATTATTTTAAAAGACAAATAAAGCACTAATGTAATGTAAATTATACATTTGTTACTTTTAATAGGCAAATTATTCTGTATCCATTCTACTACACCAGTCCCCTTGTTTCATGACCACAGAGACAATACCTAAATTATTGTGTGGTACTAATGGTAATTCATTGTTCTACTGGGAAGCCTTACAGGCATTCCTGGAGAGGCTATTTATTGGTATGAACCTGTTATCTGGGTATTATTCCCAGTCCAATGCCCAGTTGGAGCGCACCAACCAGGTACAATTAATTATTTTAATAGTATCTTCTGGCAGAACAACCAGGGAGACTGCAGTCACTCCTTCACTGGTCTTACCTCTTTCAGTGCGATGGGGTGAAAAAAAACATGTTCCCTTAAATACCATATTTCCACATTTCAACTCTGAACTTTTTCTGATTTAACTTGTTTGCACTGCCTTGTTGATAAGTGCAAGGATGTCCCTGGAAAAATCATCTTGAAGGAATTAATGCTGATCTAAAATCTCAGTGTACTTCCATCACAGAACAGAAAATGACATTTTCCCTTGACACAGCCCCATAGCATTACAGACCCTAGCTTTTGGACTCGTTGCTGATAACAGTCTGGATGGTCCTTTTCGTCTTTGGTCTGGAGCACATGGCACACATTTTGTTTTTCAATAATTAGACCTGAATTCATTTAACCACAATACATATATCTACTGTGTGATGGTTCATTGTAGATGCCTCAGAGCCCAGAGAAATTTAAGCTGCTTCTGGAAATGATTAACATGAGGCATCTTTTTTGTACAGTTAAGTTTTAAATGCTATTTGCGAATGCAATTCCATAGTGTAATGCTTGATAAAGGTTTTGCAAAGTACGTTGCCCATGTGGTTATATCAGCTATTGAAGAAAGGCGGTTTTTGAAGCAGTCAGCTCGTCTGACCATCTTTGCTCATCAAAGACTTTTTAATTGACCTTTCATTACTAGTTTACTAACAAATGAAAATACATTTACCAGACAAAACATGAAATATCTCAGGTTCTTACTGTCTGAAATTAAATATCCATTTTCCATTCTGTTCAAACTTTTTCTAATTATGAATTAAGTGTACATAAAAATCTTATTATCCCATATTTCTGAATCTAGTGAATCTAGAGTAAGTCACACAAACACACACACACACACACACACACACACACACACACACACACACACACACACACGTATCTCTCTATCATTGTGGGGACCTTCCACTGACATAATGATCACTCTAGCTCATTACTGCTAAACCTGCACTGACCCCTAATCTTGACCTTAACCTCAGTAATGTAAAGTAAATCTTTTGACTCTTTTGGTTTTTTTAAATAAAGTCACAGGTTTCATTAACAGGCTGTTTTCTTGTGGGGACCAGCAAGGTATCCACAGCATATAAAGAAAGGTCCTCACAATATAATACATACATGGCACACACACTCACATATACACAGCGTTTATGAAATGGTAGATGAAAGCCTATTTTCAACTTATTCCAGGGGCTATATTTAGCTCGTAGATATTTCAGTTGATGCCCCCAGTGATCATGTTAACTTCAAAAAGACAGAAAGAGAGATAGAGAGAGGGAGAGAGAGAAAGAGAGAGAGAGAGAAAGAGATGTGGTTGATAGTGCAGTAATCTGCTGCCGCAGTTGAAACAGAGAAACTTAGAGAGATGGTGCAAGATGAAAGAGGTGAAAGGAAGGGAGAGGAAGACTTCTCCCACTTTAATGAGTGCGGGGGCAGACTGAGAGCAGTGTTTCTCCTCCATCTTATGCTTATTCATTCTCACACCACATCAGTCTGTATCTTGGCATCTGTGAGGAAGAAAAAAATGAATGAATGCTTTAGCATCGTTTCCTTTTGTTTGGTTTTTCATTTTTCTTGGCCTTGACACCACTGAACATGAACTACTCTGGCTAATTATGAATATATGCATTTGCATTTGGGTCAAATGGGTCACATTTTCATATTTCAAACTTACTTTGGCTTACTGGGACAAGTACCTCAATTATTATGGTGTATACTGACTGTCAAATTGTAAATAAATGCTCAGACTATAGTACCAAAAATTAAGAGTCTAAAACATCCTCTGCTTTATGTCACCGCTAATAAAAATGTATAACAACATGTTTTGTTTTCAAAATAATGTATATTTTTTGTAAACTAACCCCTACTCCATACATTGGCAATTTCATAACTTATTACACAAGAATTAAAATATTAATTGTTCCATTTCTCAATATATAGTAATCAAAGAATCCTTCATTTGTAGCAACTGTGAATTGGCAGACAATTAATATTTTAGCAAGCGGAACACTGAGAAACTTTAACCCATGACTACTGTAGCTCCTCCAAGATGTGAGACTGACTTGAAGGGCAGAAGCAGCTGAGTGAATGTCTGCCTAGCTTCTGAACTACACACTGATACTTATCATCTTGTGCAGTTATGCATCTGTCAAATAATAATTTTCTATAACAGTTTGATTCCATTTGCGTTCTTTTCTCAAGATAGCAGTGAAAACGTTTGTAAAAATACTCAGTCAAGAAAATACTATTTATTGTATTATGAGACAAAATAATAGACTTCAGCTGAACTAACACTGTACTAAATGGTTTCTTTTATATGTTACCTTTTCTGGTTAGTAGGATGGTGGAGTATTCACTGTTTTAAGGGGACGTTTGCAGTCATAATTGAATAATACATTCTATATAATGTAATTCGCATTGTCTCTATTTTTTATCAATTAAATTGCACATTCATGAAAAGAATCAACAATTTTAATACAATACCACAGTGTATTAGCAGCTACATAGCTGGACTGTAAGTTGTGTACCAGCGTTGATTATATAAAAGAGCTGTTTTTAGAATATATGTTTATATAATTCTGTTTGATAAATGTTATAAATGTATTATATATGCCATCATTGATTAACAATATATTATTAGTAATTATTACTAAATTATTTATTACTTTTAATTACAACTTAATTATGACCTATTACTGATACTGACCCACCACTTGTGTTTACCTGTGATACAATTTGGTATTATATTTAGAAAACATTTTTGCATTATGCTTAAATTATTTTAATAGTACATAATTGCCTTCTCATGGGTAATTTAAAGTCTTTCCATTTTTCTAAACTGGTTCAGGCTAGTGTGCCTGTCATTGTGTGGCGACTTCATTTGAGCACACTAACGCCACTAAGCTCATTCACTGAGAACGTTAAATGAGTCAAACAGGCATTTCAGGCATCCCACTAACCCCTAACCCCACATTACCATGCAGGGGGCTTGGCTTCAAATAAACCCTGTCAAGCAGAAATTGGTGGGTGGTTGACAATGAAGAAGCCCAAGCCCAAAATCTTTTTTATTCTGAGTGTATGTGTCCAACAATAGTTGGAGGTACAAAGGCTGAAGGCCTCGGTTGCATGGGCCGGTGCTGAGGATTAGAGTCTTTGTTGGCAAAATACAAATTACACATCTCCCTACTCTCTCCATCCCTCCTGCTTTCTCTTTCACTGTCCCTTTGTGTTCCTCTCTTTTAAAAACGCGAGCACTCCCTCGTTGTCTCTATTCATCTACCTTACCATTTCTGAAGTGTGTGTGTTAGATAGAAAGAAGAGGACAGAGATAATGGAAGTAAAGAGCAATGTGAACTTTCGTAAAGGCAACTGATGCAATCCAAGTGTAATAAAGAACCACATCATCATTAAATATTAATGGACTATATATATTTAAAACAAAAAAAATTATGCTTGGTCAGAAAATAACATGTCATTTTCATACTTTTTTGTTCTCCTACCTGCCTAATACATTCAGTCTGTTTCTGTAAGGACATCAAACAACACAGTCGCTAGTGTTGCACATGACATTTTGTGGGACGGCTGTTGGGGTGAGGAATAAAAAAAGTAAAAGCTAAACCAAGTATCAGATAAATATAGGAGGTACACTATTGTGTGAAATTCACGGATGAGGTGAGGTGAATGGTGGTAAAGAGACATTAGATGACTGGGAAACTACAGTAAGTAAACAGTGAGCAATTAAGTGGTGAGGGAGGCAGCTTGGACAGTACTTTACATGACATCTGGACAGAAGAAAGAAGACAAGGAGACTTGGTGGTGGATGAGAAGGTTTAGAATTTAAGTCAAAGTAAATGTTGCAGTAAAAGTAAAAGTCAATGAGCATTGCAATTTCCATACTGTCCCAACTTTTTTTTTAATTTAATGTTGTGCGTAGAAGTGTAAGGTGTAAGGAGGAAAGGTTTAGATAAATATTGGATAGGCAGTGAGATGAGAAAATATAGAGGAGTACAAGGAGATGTGGCATGAGGCTAAGAGAATTGTAAAAAAAAAGCTAGAGAAAGTTAGATGACAAGCTCTATGAAAAGTTGAATACTGAAAATGGAGAAACACACGAAGGTTAGATGACTTTGAGATAGTGAATCAGCAAGTGCAGTCTATTAACAAGAATAAAGAGAGGACAGCTATGAAGGGGCTGCAGAGTCAAAAGGCGGTTGGCACAAATGACATACCAGTGGAGACGTGGTTGTAACAAAAACATGTCAAGCATGCATTGTAAACAAAATGGCTGTAATTGTTATGATATTGGGCAGGACCCAAAGATGCGGGGACCGAGAAATCCCACGACGCATAATAAGAATAGGGAAATAATACAAACAAACTAAAAGGGGGAAAAGGCAGAGAAAAAGCTCCCAAACATATGAAAAGCAAGGTAAAAAGGTGCACCGTTGTGTTGCTTCCCGGAGTGGAAGCAATGCGCGAACAGATCGCAATAGACGCCGTAGCGCAAAAGGGCAGATGTGCAATGAGCACGATAAGGCGCTGATTTGGGATGTCTCCCAAATCGCAAGGCAAAGAGGAGCTCTGAAACGCCAGTGGGCGATAATGAGCTGGAGCGCGCGTATAGCACGGCCGCGAATAAATCGCGGAAGGCGCTAAAGTGTCAGGAGGCAAGCATGAGCTCAGGCGTGGAAATAACGCGGAGGCTAATAAATCGTGGAAGACGGTAAAGCACCAAAAAGCGAACCTATAAGCTCGGGCGCGCATGTAGCACAAGCGCAATTTAGTTGCGGAAAGCACCGAAGAGCCAGAAAGCGAGTGTGAGCATGGGTACGCGAGTGGCGCGAGGTCAAATAGATCACGGAAGGCGCCGAAGTGTCAGAGGGCGAGCTTGAGCTCAGGCGCGCGTATAGCACGAGCAAGTGAGGCCGGGGCGCCTCTCAAATGAGAGTGCGCAACTGGCGGGAGTGAGACTTAGTAGTGACTGCGGACGGAGAGAGCGTGAGCTCAGGCAAACGTCCAAAGTGTCGAGGTGTGTGCGCTTATGCGCATGCTCACCGGTGGTCGGGTGCGCGGATTGTGTGCATGAGGACCTGGCCACGAACAACGCTAGAACCCGCTCTTAAGTAGCAGGAGAAGCAGCTGTTTGTAACCAGGTCTTAAATTAAACACCAAATATAAACCGTCTCACCGATTGCTCTGTAACGGCAATCGTTGAGGACGGCAGAACGCTTGTGAGAGGTAGGAACCCTAACAGTAATTTTACTATGCATTACTTTATACACTTTATACCTTTTATATTACAGTAATATTGTACATTGTAAATAACAGTATTTTATTGTTTGCATTACCATATCTATTATAAAGTATATTGTTTATGTGTGTTATTGTAATATGTTTATTTATTAATTCTTGCCCTGTTTAAGTTTTCGGGTTGGGCTGGAACCTGTCTGGAAAAATGCAGGAATACACCCAGGATTGGTCACAAACCACACTTACCCATTCATCAAAACTCAATGGGGCTTCATCATAAAGTAAATTTACCCCAGTCCTCTGAAGTGAAACCCTGTATTTCCAGATAATTTTATTTAATTATTTTAAGAAATGCTATAATTTAATGTCAGTCAGTCCTTAATGTTTTTCTTGGAGAGAAGTGACTTCTTTGCTGCCCTTTGTTGTAGCAACCCGATCTCATCATTGCATCCTCTTTAGGAGACTGAACTGACACGTGCATGACTTTCTTGGCCACCATGAGGCCTTCTTCTCTGTGATTGAACCACTCTCCTTGAAGTTCTTGATGATTTGATAAAGGGTCAGATACATTTTCGATAAATGATGGGGTGCTTACTTGCAAGCAGCAATGTCCTTGTCTGTGAAAATCTTGATGCAATGCAATGACTACTGCATGTCTTTTCTTGGAGGTGATCATGGTTAACATAAGAAAGCTTAAAAGCACCACTACCCTTTTAAAGCAAGCAGTCTGCTCTTCTAATCAACATGACAGAGTAATATTCACTGTCTTGTCCTCAATAAGCTTTTCTCCTGAAGTAACAAGATCATCACTGAAATGTTAGCAATGGCCAAGAGTGCAGCAATTTTTGTGATTAGGTAATTTTTTTGACAGGGATTGACTTAATTGACTGTGGTGGTCTAGTAGGTAAGTCACTGGACTCTGGACCAGAAGGTCTAGGGTTCAAAACCCACCTCTGCCACGGTTGGGTCCCTGAGCAAGACCCTTAACCCACAATTGCTTGTATTGAGATATTGTATAAGTTGTAAGTCGGTCTGGATAAGGGCGTCTGCTAAATGCTGGAAATGTAAATGTAATTGCAATTCATCTGATCACTTTTCACAATCTAGAGTTAATACAAATTGCCACCATAAAACTTTGTGAAAACTGGACAATGCTACATAGTTTTTGAACAATCCCTAAAACAAAATTTACTTAGAATGGTGTGTGTGTAATTTGATACATTGATTGATAAAATAAAACAACTAAAAACCAGAACTTGAAATAAAGACAATGTACTATCAAACACTCAAGAAGTACCACAATGATCTTTAGCATAGTAGTAACCCAGTATTTAAGCGCTAAAACCCACACCTAAATAGCAGGAGAAGCAGCTGTTCGTAATCAGGTCATAAATTGGACACTGGATATAAACTGCCTCACCAATAGCTCTGTAATGGCCACCGGCAAGGACGGCCAAACACTCCGGGGCGAAAGTAGGAACCCTAACAGACTGGTGTCCCATCCATGGCACAGGTGCCAAAGCCCCCCTCAAATATAACTTGGAAAATATGAGAAAAATATATAAACACTTTTTTTGAATTTAGGCTTCCATTATTAGTCACTTCAAATGGAAAATGGTTGAAATTGTCAGGCATATGAAATTGAATTCCTTGCATAACCTACAGATGCAAAAGACAAGGATTATGTATTCTAGTCTGCTCTTATTCTCGGAGTATGCTTTGAAGACTATTTAGTAGATTACTTAATGTTTAGTACCACTTGATTTAGAGTGTAAATAAGAGAGATACTTTTTAAGCAGGGTGGAGAGTTTATGAACTCCCTTATTACTGCTATGGGTGGAGTTCACCAAATGTATTTTTATCCTTTTTTATTTTCTTTCTTTTTCTCTCTGTCTGGGTGTCTGTGAGGTGGTCTTATTTGTGTGTAATTCTAACTTGCAGACCAAAGCAAGCGTTACTTGCTTTGTGTTGTGTTGTGTTTTGTTGTTACTACAGCCACTGCTGTCCTTCCTCACACCAGTGTGTTACTATGTATGAGTGTGGTCAGAAAGGTATGTGTGTGTGATGCAGTGTCTGTGGTGTGTACACCATTTGCTATATGGAGGCTCTTTAGCCACACTGAAACCAGAATATTCTTAGATAAGTATTTTGACGTTATGTAAACAAAGGCTTTTAATACTTTTAATACTGAGTGGCTCTTGAATTACATTCAACCAGCAACCCACAGAACAGTCTCTGATTACAAAAACACACAGCAACACAAACAGGTACACAAAACTCTCTTGTGAAAACAATCCGTGGAAAATAACTACACTTTTGATTATTGCAATGCCCTTGCAATATTCAACTGTATAAAGCTTTTACTTCGAAAGGGCTCGTTCTGGGTTTTTTGTTATGTCTGCAGTGGCTTAAGAAAGCAGAACATCAGTGTAAATGTGTGGAGCCACAAGATAGCCTGAGGTGCAGACTGCCAGTTATAGCCATGTGAAGGCTGATGTTTAATAAAGACAAAGTGAAATGCCTCTGTATGCTTCAGCGTCAGGACTTGTTTTGACAGGAGGTTTACATCTCAAGAAGTCTCTCTGAAAGAGAAACCCACATTTCTCACCCGGCTTCAGTGTGTGTGTTTGCCTAGGTATGTGCAGTGTTTGTGAAAAAGCCCCTGCATATCAGCTTTAAATAGCAATAATACATTGTCTAATACAGTCTATTTTGACATGCTAATACTGTACATTTCTCCATATTGGATTGTCCCAGTCAATGGTTTTATCATGCTTCTCTGTAGTACTACAATAATGGAAAACTTGTTTACTCGAAACTCATTGATCATAGCAGAATAAAGGGCAGGTGAAGTCTGTCAGTAACATTTGAAACAGGATACTTCTAACCTGAATTTAAAACTATAACTGTTGCACTGTAACAATAACAGTGTTAGGGTGGGACTGACATGAAAGCCCAATGTAGTTGTATCTGTATTTTGGAATGTGAAAAAATACAGTAACACTATGTTGGTAACACACAACAAATTTTTACCTTCTTAGAGATGCCAAATGTATACAGAGCGTACAATTGTTTTGCTAAATGTCTATAGACTATAAAGTCCATAATAAGGGCATTTTGAGTAGGCAGATTTTGTATTCTTTTGCCAGCACCCTAAAAGGGTTGTAATGGTTGTTTGTGCTAAATACACTACAGCTCTGGTAGATGACAAAACATACATATGTTAATGCATGGAAAATAACATACTACTGATATAAAGAACTAGAAAATTTGATCATATCATTCCTGCTCTGTCGTCTCTACACTGGTTATGAGTTATATATCATATTGATTATAAAATACTCCTTGTAGCATACAGTATAAATATCTAAACAGTCTGGCCCCACATTATCTGAGTGAACTCTTAGAGTCTTTTAATCCAGCTCATCTACTTCATTCACAAGGTGCAGGACTTCTCTCAGGCCCTAGAATTCAAAAAGTCACAGCAGGAGGAAAAAAAACTTTTTCATACTTGCTCCCCCAACTATGAAATAAAATCCCCACTTTAGTTTGAGATTCAAACACTCTCCTACTTTTGTTATCCCACTAAGTTTAGGATGAAATCATTCTTATTTACACAGGCTTTTGGTTAGATATAGACTGAGACGCATGGTTTGGGTAGGCTTTTGCCTCTTCACTGTGTTAACTTCTGGTTCTTCCTCTTCTAGCTATGCTGCTATAGTTAGTGCTGCCGTAGTTTCATGCTGCACCTATGCTGCACCTAGTGACCGTTAATAAACTCCTAATTCTTCTTGTACCATTTCTCTCACACACGTAGATGTTCCTCCACCTCAGAATCACTCGTCATCAACAGAAAATAGTACCACCATACCCGGGCCATACCAGTGTGCAATAACTTCCTCCATCATTTAGTTATTAGGAGAAGCTGTGCCTCCAAGGACTTTGTGATTAACAAAGGACTCATTATCGTAAACCTATTTTGTTATTTAATTAAAATTTTATTGTTTACTTAATTTTACTATTAATACAACGTAACTATTTCAATTAGCATCTTGGCCACCCAAGGAGGATGGGTCCCTTTTTGAGTCTTGGTCCTCCCAAGGTTTCTAACTTCTATATTTAGGGAGTTTTTCCTTGGCATTGTCGCTCTAGGCTTGCTCAAATTGGGATTGACCTTTTAAGACAACATAATATTGTAAAGCTGCTTTGAGACAATGCTCCATTGTAAAATGTGCAGTTTAAATACATTTGACTTTGATATAAAACATTTTGGTATAACATTGCTGAAGATCATACATTTAATCAACTTTTCTGGATCTATAAATAGACTTAATCTGGATATGGTTCTTAACATTCTGCCAAACTGTGTAATGTCCTACCCATTCCTAATTTAAACCTAATGGCTCTCCTTGAACATGAGCCTTTTGATCTTTTTTGTGTAAATCATTGATCAGTGTACTGTAATAACAGGCCTTCAACACCGGCTCCGAACGCAGGACCAAATACCAACACAGAGCAAGTGAATCCCCCCAGGGTTAAGCTATTATGATAAAATAAATTAGCTCTACATTTAGAGTAAGTTAAGGAACCTACACTTAAAATCTGAGTGATCTAAATGCTTCTGATCTAATCTCATCTGATGCATGTGATCTACACCAACATCTGATACAACATGTTTAGCAAAGAATGCTAAGCAGTTCCTTCTGTCAAATGAGCATACAGGTTGATTAGTAGCTGAATTGTAAATGAATATTGTATATCTTATTTAAATCACCATACCATCTGTTATAGTGAAACTTATGTTTGTGCTGTCTAGTTTTGTAGTTAACAGGCTAGTCCGAGTCAAGAAGAATAAGACACTTCGAGTTCAAATCAAGACCAAAACTTGTAGTATTTGAGTCCAAGTCAAGAATGTCCAAGAGTGACCAAGAGGAGACTGAGACCAGATTAAATTTTTTTCATCCTACAAGAATTTTCACATATTATACATGATATATTAATACATTATGCTATATTTAATCATATATGTTGTAAAATAAAACATGAAAGAATATATAGTCTTAGTCAATGTAACTTTTGGACAAAAATTATGGTGATGATTCTGCTTCCCTTCTCTCAAACCTAATTAGAAGTCACTACATAAATAGAAAAGCATTTAACCAACAACATCAATTATATCAATTTAATTATTACATGAGAAAACATAATAATACCATTTCAAACTATCCTAATCTGTACTGAGTAAAGCAAGCAGGCTAAATGCACACTTTTAATTTTAACATTACACTCAAAATAAAATGTGTTTCGTGATTGGATGCTGAATGAGAAGAGCAGTAACGTGTTATTCCCTGTTAGCCAACCTGACACTGAGACCATACCAAAAAAAAAAATGAGATTGAGACCAAATGGATTCAAGTACTACAACACTACTGCTAAATAGTGAATTTGAACACAGTGCAAATGTAATGCAAGGAAACCCCTGATTTACATGTTCTACCAAAAACTCAATCTCTTTATTCCAAAGGAACTCCAGAGGTTGGAAGGTGGAAACAGTACTTGAATTAAAGCCACTACCCTGGCACTGACGATTGGGAGTCTGCCAGCAGACATGCAGGCTACACCTGTGACTGGCATCGATTAAAGTTGAGTTTGTGTCTTTGAAAACAGACATGAACTGGAAACTACAAAACAGAGCTTGGCCTTAAATCCACACCTCTCACCCAATCCAATTGATAAATCTCACCTTGCTCAAAGTGCGCTTAGAATTTAAGAGGCATAGTTGGTAGGGCACTGGTTCCCAGTGCTGAGCCTCCATGGTTATTATCCAACCTCAGTAATGTGAGATTTGTATGCTGTTATAAGTGCACACAAATTCTGCAGGCTTGTGAGGCATTCAGTAGCTTAAAGGCAAAGTTGCCCTGTGTCACAGGTCAAGAGATTCTGGTTCAGATCTACATTATACCAGGCAGGCAATCCTGATGCATGTTTTTAACTCCTGGGTGTGCCTGATGTTACAGAGAACTAAATATACGTGTACATGCCTGTATGTACATGCACATGCATTTCTCTCCCTCCTACATTTTAGTGGTATTCACACTCAGATGAATAATCCCATTGTCCCTGTCAGCACCTCAGGCATCAATGGAAATAAACATCTATCAATCACAATTTAATTTAGCTTGGTCTCTTACTTTCTTACTGTTTCTCAGTGGTTTAGTGGAGGGACAGAGCAGGCATTGCCCAGCAGGTGTTTAAAACAAGCAGTGCAGATTAATTACCATCCCACTGAATCCTGCTCCACTTACTGCATTTCCACACTTCCACTCCCCATGTCTATCAGTGTTCCACTTCATCCTGCTCTCCCTCCACCCCAACCAGACCTCTTAAAAACTCTTCTCTGGAGAGTGCTTGTCAAGTGGCCTGTCTCAAGTACTTACTTATCTTTGCATATGTGTACATATGAAGAGTTTCACTTACGAGCTGTGTGCGTACATGTCTTATTGTGTTCACAAATAATGTGCTGAAAACCCCACAGGAATCGCAATTAGTATAAACAAGTGTAGAGTGTCTGTGTGTACATCACTGTGGGAGTAATGCATTGCTGCTACATACAGTTGCACTTATCAATGGCACTTACTAAAATATTTAGTCTCTTCTGGGAGCATACAGTGAAGCGAGAGAGAGACACACATACAAAGAGAAAGAAAGAGAGCGAGAGAGAGAAAGAGAGAGAGAGAGAGAGAGAGAGAGATCTGTGCAATGTGTTGCTGTGATTTCTTCATGTTGACTCTTCCTTTCTGCAGTAAGATTGCCCTCAAATTGCCCAAATCACAATAAATATAAGAGAGAAAACATTGTTTGACACCACAAAGAAAGTGGAGCAAATTGGAATCCACAGCAATTACAAACAAGATTTTGATTTTCTTAATACATTACAAGATTTTTAACATTTGTACATTTAAGTTTAGCCATTTTACATAGTTAGATAAATTATAATAACCCACTATGTGTTTAAAGTTCATACTAAATCAACTTTGGGCTGAGAAACTAATCACCATACTGCTGCCAATGGGCCAGCCCTACTCTCAACTGAGGGGTTTAGCAGTGTTCATGTAATTTAATTGAAGAGGTTAATTTATTAATTTATTCATTCATTCATTTTCTTATCTGCTAGTTCCTAGTGAGAGTCATGGGAGCCAGGCACACAGGGCGCAAGACAGCAACAACCATTCCAAAAACCATTACAAAAACTCACACACTCATACACACAAATTCAAGCATTAGGGACACTTTGGAAACACCAATTAACCTAATACATCTTTGTAATGTGGGTGGAAAGCAGAGAAAACCCACCCACCTGTGTGTGTGGTCAAGATGACATATTATTATGAGGATCAAATAATAACCACAAGAAAAGACAGATCTCACATTTTGACCTTGTGTGAACATTTTGCTGGTTCACACAAACCAAATTAACGTTGTGCAAAAAAACACAACTTGACAAAGTAAATGAGCCAAAATGTTTGCTTTATGTTTCTGAGGTTAAGTTTTGGATTAGATATAGGTGTAATACACTGCTCACAAAAATTAGGGTATATTTCAAAACAAATTTGTGAGCAGTGAGCAGTGTTAGTAAGTGCTGTACTAATCACTATGTAAGTGAAAAATGTCTACAAAATGTCTATAAAAATATGTTACTTGTGTGTGTGTGTGTGTGTGTGTGTGTGTAGGGGGTGTGTTTTGTTCGGGAGAGAAGCCTGTCATGTGCTCAACTAATGACCTATTTCACAACAGTGTAAGAGAGCAGAGATTTTCTTCATACCTGATTATCACACACCATAATCGTGTCAAAGCACTTATATAATCATTCATTATGTTCCTAATGCACTCACTGAAATCTCTGTATTCCTAACTAATCTTCTCACTCTTTAGTACTGGAATTTTCTGTTAGAAATGGGATTCAGATTAGCCTGTGGCACTGGTACATAAAGCATACATTTTTTTACATGGAGGTGAGGTAAAGTCAAGAAAGAGAACAGTATGAGAACTATGCACATGGACGACCTTTAACCTATAGACTGAAGCAGTTACAGTCACTTCCACCGGGTTTTTATTAAATTCCGTCATCCAGCTATAGATTTTTTTAACCTCATTACGCTGTCTACACATAAGATAAGACTGTATAAATTATCGAATGCAGTTGTTTTCAAACTGTGGTACACGAAGGAGCATGAATTGAATATTAGATATTGGCTGAAGGTTGAAGATGCCAGGAGCAATGAACCCAAACTGGTAATTCAAGGGCACCTGTTGAATGTGTTGAAGATAAAGTATTAGCTTATTTAATTTCCCACTCTAGTACCAGTCAATGCTAAATTAGATACAGTAGTCACAGTTAGTTTTACCAAGCTACAAAAAAGTACTACAAGGTGGTGTGATGCAAGTTTAAATTTGGAATTCACTCTTAGTGTGACAGAAGAAGAACCTGCACCACAATGTGTTGTGGAATCCAGCATGACAGCATGAAACCAGCACATCTAAGATGAAATGTGAGCACTAAACATGTGCAGGTAAAGGATAAACCTGTAGACTCAAATCTCACCTTTACCACAGTTGGGTCCCTAAACAAGGCCCCTAACCCACAATTGCTTGGATTGTAGGACTGTATTAATTGTAAGTCACTCTGGAAAAGGGCGCCTGCTAAATGACATAAATGTAAATGTAAGTTTGTATGTGGTGCATATGGTTCTGTGATGAGACTCATTGGTGGACCTTGGAGGTTTGACAATCACTGATATACGAATTTGCTTTCCATGCAGTCTATGCTGGTCTTTTTAATTCTCACAGAAATTGTAATGTTAGGATCAGTTACGATGTGTATAATTTTCCCCTTCTGTAGCTTGCTCTGTGTGTGTGTGTGTGTGTGTGTGTGTGTGTGTGTGTGTGTGTGTGTGTGTGTGTGTGTGTGTGTCAGTG
>JAUZSU010119352.1:0-18687 GCA_034780255.1 Parotocinclus maculicauda
GGGTCCTTGAGCAAGACCCTTAACCCACAATTGCTTGGATTGTAAGACTGTATCAATTGTAAGTCGCTCTGGATAAGTCTGCTAAATGCTGGAAATGTAAATGTAAATTAACTTTACTCCTGAATAGTCATACATTTAATGCATTTCATGCATGCATTGATAAACTTCTAAACTTTCAGTCTATTAAGGTGATTCTATAGCAGACTTTATGGTGCAGGAGCCAGGAAAACTGTTTATAACTCTGGACTCATATATTTTACAGTCCTAAACAGTCTCGTATGGTCATACAGTCTACAATGTCATGACAAGACATGACTGAGTTGAAAATCCTGAAATCAAAATGTGTTATTTGGTTTGTTATTCTCTGTGGACCTTGTTAGCCTGACCTGTTTTGGCCAATGGGTTTTGATAAACTCTTAGTAAATTATAACCTTTCTGATGTATTTCAGACTGTATCTGTGATGTGACAGCACAAAAATCCTTTTGTATTTTCAGCCTCATCCCTGTGGAGTCACTTACTTCAGATTGGAAGGTTAGGGAGATCATATTACATGCTTGCTATATTACTGATATATGTGAATTGAACAGTTGATGTGGCCATTAGAAGATAATTTATAGATGCTGGTTATGTCTAAACTTAGAATGCTTACTATATCAGACACTACTGAATTAGCAGGCTTAACTACTTGCTCAATATCCATTGGTCACAGGTACAATAAAACAAATTAGGTTAGATTCAACTTTATTGTCATTGTGCAGAGTACAAATACAAAGCCAATGAAATGCAGTTAGCATTAAACCAGAAGTGATATACAGTGATATTTACATAAAATGTAGTATTGATATACAGTATATACAGAATAGTAAAGGTGCAGGTAATGACAGTACAATGTAAAGTGTCTGTGCAGTGCTCATGGGTGAAGAAAGTGGTAGTGCAATGTTAATTAAAGTGTCAATGCAGCGTTCGCCATGATCACAGCTTAAGGAAAACAAAACTTTTCCTGAGCCGGCTGGTGCGGGAGCGGAGGCTCCTGTAACACCTACCAAGATGAAAGGAGGGTGAAGAGTCCATGGTTTGGGTGAGAAGCGTCCTTGATGATGTTTCTTACCCTGCCCAGGCAGCGTTTTAGATAGATGTCCTGAATAGTGGGTAACTAAGTGCCTGTGATGCGTTGGGCCGTCTTCACCACTCGCTGGAGTGCCTTGCAGTTAGCAGAGCAGCAGTTGCCGTACCATACTGAGATGCAGTTAGTGAGTATGCTCTCAATGGTACAGCGATAGATTTTCCGCCTTTGATGACAAAATTTATGCCAGTTCGTTTGTGAAATATATGTTATACCAGTGCTGCTCTGGTCAAGTGTATGTCATGTTTTTGTGTGGTCCATCTAGGAGTAACAGCATCACTGCTAAATGTCAGGCCTGTTCCTGGTTTGGCACACTTCTGACTAAGTTAACATTTACATTTACAGCATTCAAAGTGATGCGCATAAGTGCTTTCCATTGTTAATAGTAGACATTACATTATGTAGTACAAATATAAAACAGCCCACTAACACAATCCAACTTAAATAATAATAATAACAATAGGTTAAACTTGTATGGCGCCTTTCACAGTACCCAAAGTCATTTTACAAACAAAGGGCTTAGGAATTACAATAATACAGTAAACAAAACACAACAGAGGAAGGAAGAGAAAGAAAATGCTGAGAAAAAAGATTTAGGAGCAGTTTTAAATTAGGGGGAGAAGTAGTAGAGTTCAGTTAGGAAGGAAAAGAGTTTCAAAGTAAGGGGTTGGCAATGATATACCACCCCTGGTAGAAAACCTGAACCTCGGGACAACCAAAAGATAAGCATCTGTGAAGCAGTGTACCTACTGATGTAGGTAAAAGCCTAGGTTATGTTTACGTCACATACAATCTATGATCACCAAGATCAGAAAAAACAAGAGAAAATGCAATAATTAACCTATGAAATGCAGTTAACAAGATAAAGATCTTGGGTCCATACTGTCTGCAGTGAAGTAAGTCAAAGTAAATATGAGGAACATGTTTTATTGTATTTTCTATACCCACCCAACTTTTTTCTGATTTGCAGGGATGCTGCCAGAGATTTTAGTCACAAGGTAAGGATATGACACTTGGCCTGTAATTTTTCAAAAACTCTTTATATTCCAATACAGTTTTAGTCCCCTGTCAGTCACAGACCCTTATAAATTACCTAAGCCACAAAACAGCACCCCTGATTGTATGAATTTGTCTCATAGTTTGCACTGGACTTTGAGGTCCTGTGATGGATAATCTTGAATGAATAGTACACCATATAATAATGTCCTTAGAACTGCTTTCAACTTTGGGAAAAAAAAGGAATGTCCTTCCTTTTTCATCATGATAATGTCCCCATCCACAAAGTAACGACCACAAAGAAATAGATTGCAGTGTTTTGCATAGAAAAAAAATGCCATAAAAAAGTAAATTTCCAAAATGTAGTGGAAAACATTAACAGAAAAGTAGAGACTCAGCATAAGGCTATTCATGGTCATAGACGTGATATATGCATTTTTGCCACATAGATTGTTGATATTGTAAAGATCACATACTAAAAATGTGCAAATGTACAATGTGCCTACATGCAATGATGAAAAAATGATGTATTGACCATAGCAGTTCCATAGAGGAATGTGGCTGGTCTCAACAATGCGTTTTACCTTTCATTTTCATCCGGGGACTTATAAAAGAGCTAATGTGCATAAATCATGCTGGAGATGTAGCACAGGACTTAATCACCCAATTCTGATGCATTTTTTGCAGAGGCATTCCATATAGTCAAAATGGTTATAACCAATTTGTGCCACAAGGTCAGAGAGAAGTCGGCAAACTCCCATATTAAAACGAAAAAAATAAAAAATAAAAATAAATAGACATTTTAATAGCAACTCGGGAGCAATTAGCATTCTGTTCTTTCAACAGATATTAAGAACTCAGGCAAACATGTTTGTGCACTTGCCAAAGCACAACCATTAAGAGGCCTACTATTTTTTCCCAATAACTGCTGCCTCAGTAATACCACACCTATGCTATGTTTTAGGTAGTAATGATGTTACCTTACACAGAGTATACTTTTAATTGCTTGCATTAACCTTTAGCCAGGTTTTACCGACACAAGAGTGCCCATAAAGTGTACAGTTCAAATAATGGCAACACAGGACATAAAAAGTACATTTCTACATTTCTAATTATGAGATTGGTCCATTTCACTCGCACTTCTATCATACAAATATCTGTATTTCTACAGAAATATGATACAAAAGATCAGATTTTCACACAAGCACTTTATTTATTGAGGCATATGATCCAAAGGGCATTCTCAAAGGGCCATCTGATGAGGTCTGAGTAACAGTATAAAGACTGGAACAAGTAATGGAAGAATAGCTCAGACAGAAAACATATTATGTAGTTAGTAATGTATTATTTACGTTGGTTAGTTAAATTCTTTCATATGTCATCTAAACTGTCCAAAGAGGTTGTGTCTGTTTTTGAACCTTGGTCCTTCGAAGGTTACTTACTCAACATATTTATTTATGGTGCTTTCTTCCCACTGTCACTCAAGGCTTGCTTAGTTGGGGTAGTGGGCAAATAAAGCTTCTTTGAGACAATGCTGTGTTTTAAAAAGTAAATTGGACATAAGTCTATTCTATTGTGAATCTGGAGGCATCACCACTGGAAATTTCAACTCGTATCCAGATTGATTCTGTAGCTACAGGATTGTGATGATCCCGGAACCTATCATTTGTGAGTCTCAAAATTCTATACACTGAGTTGCCAGAGAAGAGAACTGAATAGATGTGAAGCACCAACAGTACTTGCTGCACAATTGTGGGGTAACAAGACTATTGTTAAATGTTATGCTCATTTAGTCTACTTTCAAAAATATTCATATTTTCAGTAAACTTAAAAAGAGCTATCAATAGAATACCTTCACAGGCTTGCCTGTTTAAAGAAATAAAATAAAAAAGCATAAAATAAGTTATAATCTCACTTTAAATACGTGTGACATGATAATAAATAATAATGGAAATAATGCTATATGGAAAAATGTACGGGCTACACTAGGTTCAGAACCTAGCTGCAACATTAATCCGACTGCACTTCTACATAATTTAGAAGCAGTTACTTGTGGGTAACAACACACCAGGACATGATTTTTGCATCTAACACTTTCCAGTATGTTTTCATTCTGACATTTTTGCTTAGAATGTGCTAGAATAATTTGTAACCCATTGTTTAAACAATGATGGTACATTCTGGCCCAGATCCAGCAAAAAGGACTCAAACCAGCATACTATATCCACCATGTTACATAGATAAAATATGATTCTTGTGCTGAAATGCAGTGTTTCCATAATCAAGACATTGTGATTCTTATTTAAACCAAAAAGTTTGATGTTAAACCCATCCATGCAGATTTTTTTCCAGTAGTCTTCTGGCTTGTTCACATGTTCTTCACAAAACTACATACAGCAGCACACTGAAGGCAGTAATGTTGACTTTGAAGAGCAGATGTTTTCTCTTTGTAACCCTGTTATGTGCACTGGTCAGTGTTCTCCTGATTGGGGATTCATAAACATTAAGCTTACCCAATGTGAGAGGCATCAGAATAAGAATGACAATTTACACACTCTGTGACCTTGTGGGCTATTAAACACCTTGCTCTTTTAGTCATCTTTATTTTGGGAAGGTATAATCTTGAAATTCCTGCATTTACACCCCAAATGTAGTTTTGTATAGTTCAAACCCTTTGGTTACTTTCTTTCTTTTTCCAGTCTGATGAGTGTTAATCTCATCAGATCCTTAATCCTAAGATCCTTACATATCTCATCATGCCATAATACATTTTCACAAAAAAGTGCTGTGAAGATTACACTTTGATCTCTGTTCTTTGAATACAACAGTGCGCCCGCTCACATTTGACTGCCATCCCACTGATTGAAAACACCTGACTAATTCCGAGAGTCCTAGACATTTGCATACATTTTGCCACTCACATGTAATATTAGTAATATGTAATGTAATATAAATGTACTAAATACATTTCCAAGTTTATTTTGACTAATTTATTTAATCATGTATAAACAGATGGGCATGTCAGACAGGCCTGTCCTACTGGGCTGGTATTCAGTCCAGGGTTGTGCATCTATGGCTTAGACTAAGGACAGAGGTTTATTGTAAAAATGTTTTTGTGGTTATCTGGGATATAGGGCTCTTGTTTTCTTGCCACTCATGTATGATCACTGAGGTTTGTTGGTTACTGGGGAGATGGGCTGCTAATGATTGCTCTTACCGTCTGGCACTTCCCGCTCAAGCTATGCTGTTATAGTTAAAGTCTTATGATACACATGCACAAACATTTTCTGTTAACAGACTTGGTGTTCTTAACTTTATTAACTACATAATCTGTTTTCTGTCTTACCATGCCACCAAACGGGAAACTACAGTGACTCTGTTTATTGGAGTAAATCATGCTTGGAGGTCTGTACTTAATAACTTTTATTTTATTTATTTTGTATTGTACTATTCTGTATTATTTTTTTTTTTCATTCTATCCATAAGATTATTTACTGTTTAGCTTCTGTGTATTTAAACTGTTATTAATAAATGTATTATTTAGGTTGCTTAGTTAAATTCGTTCATATATTATCTATACTGTCCAATGAGGTTGGGTCTGTTTTTGAACCTTGGTCCTCCGAAGATTTCTTCCTCAACACATTTATAACAAGTTTTTTTCCACTGTCACTCTAGGCTCGCTCAGTCAGGGTACTGAAGTAAAGCTTCTTTGAGACAATGCTGTGTTTTAAAAAGTAAATCAGACATGACATGAAGTACACCCTAGGCAGGGTGGCAATTCATCACAGCTGATTCCTGAACAAGAAGGATTTTGGAGTCTATGCTATTGTGATTCTGGGGGTTATCACCAATGGAAATTCCTTTTCGATCCAGGAACCTATCCTTTGTGAGTCTAAAAAAAAGAATAGGATAGTGGTCATTCTGGATGATGATGATGATCTCCAAACTCTGTACAGAGAGTTTCCAGAAAGGAGAACTAAGACTAGCTTGCTGTGGCTGTGAAGCATCAGCACTACTTGCTGCACAATTGTGGGGTAACACGACTATTATTAAATGTTATGCTCATTTAGTCTACTTTTAAATATGTTCATATTTTCAGTAAACTTTCAGGAATCACTTCACAGGTCTGTCTGTTTAAAGAAATAAAAGCATGAAATAAGTCTAAATAAATAAGCACATAAATTTTACTTTAAATAAGTGAAACACGTTCATAAAAACATGGAAATCATGGAAACAATGCTATATGGAAAAATGTAGTTATATGTACATCTAGGTCCAGAACCTAGCTGCAAGATTCATTCAACTGAACCTCTACATAATTTACAAGCAGTTACTTGTGGGTTACAACACACCAGAACATGTTTTTACATCTAACAGTTTCCTGTATGTCTTCATCAAGCACACACCATGCTCCAAATAATTTTGGTCGGAACGTGTCCTGTATTTGACGCCCTCCAAACGCTGTATGCTGATGCATGCGGTGTGTAGTCGAAGGTTCCTAATTATAAAAGACATGCCACTGTCAGCAGTGTCACGGCAGGCTAATGTCTCCTTGTATGCTGACAGCCCCTGTGTCAGCCTGTTCGGAGGCGGCTACATCCGTGTTCCAAAGACAACGTCGATGTAAAAATCTGTGAAGGCCTTACAAGCGGTCACTTATGCCAAAACAATAAAAAGGGGAAGGAATGACTGTAATTACCATGTGTTGTTGTTTGGCTCTGTGCTTCATAACAAAGCAAACTTAATTAGACATCTTAGGCTGAAGTATCCCGAAGTGTTCCATCTGTGTCAACTATTTTTTTCTCTCATTTTGAAAATAAGCAGCTGAGTTATGCAGCAGGTATTCATTTAAATTTGATTAAGCACCTCCAATTTGCATGCTTGCTTCCTCACCCTGGGGAAAGAATAAGTAGTGTGTGTGTGTGTGTGTAAGACAAGAGTTTGGGTCTCTGTGTCAGACAAAAACTAAGAGCTTCCCCTACACTTAATACTGACATGGGAATGACTTTGCAATTGCTAGGCTCTGCTAATGACAAACCCGTTCATTGATCCCTCAGTGTCAGTCAATATCTCACCATTACAAATGGAACAGGCTTTTCCGGCTGATGTTTAGATATCTGCCTTTCCTGGTCAAATAAAAGCACAGAAAATACACCATCATTAAAAGAGCCTTCCTTGCTGTTACATGAAAGTGCTTCCCGTAACTGTTCTCTTGCTACCATGATTATCAGTAATGTTACAAAGGGCCTTCCCAAATATTCCGGAATTTACATTAGATGTGCTTGATGTTCCAGTTTCTGCTTTGACTTTAAAATGATTCTTTGGAATAAGCTATTGCCAGACCTAATGTTCCGATTGGCAATTAATTGGCTCATGTTTAGAAAGTGATTACAAGAGGTAATCCCCTTTCCCGGGGGCTCTCAGTCACAGGACTCTGCAAAATACACCGCTTCATGCTAGGCTACATATTGTAGCGTGCAAGCTATAGCAATTGGTGAATGGCATTATAAAGTTCTAATAGTAGTGACCCCCTGCTAACAACCAGACAGCATAATCATAACACTGTCCAACCTTATCAGAGGCCACATTGTATACAAATGCATTGCTAATAGGACAGGTGGCCTGATTAATGCCAGCCATCCTGAAGGTAGAAAGAATACTGGGCTGGCAATATTAGTATTGTTGGAATGATATGTAGCTAAGAGCACACATGGTGACTCATGTACATATAATAACGTATTTGGGTTATGTCTGCTGCAAACCGCCCAAAAGATGGTCAGATTTATTAACCATTTGTCTAAAATGTTGTTGGAAGTTCATTTGGTAACTTCTAACCATCACTGTTACTTTTAGTGTGCAGTGCATACAGTGAATACTTCTTCTGCTATTACACCCCGCCACCCAGCAAAAATGTTCTCTGATGCTGCTGTGAGAGGTGTTAACATCAGAAACAGTTCTTTGATGTACTATGAAAGGTGGTTAGACCAGAGACCATTATTTGTTTTTTACACACATTTTTGGTGTTTCTATGGTTACACTAGTGGCAGTTATTTGAGGTTACTGTGAGTGGCGGTAACATGACAAATTTTTGATGCCACAGTTAGAGGGTTCAACGCTATATTTTTTTATGGTGTTAACTTTAGAGGTGGTAGAAGTACAGACTGTTCTTTGCTGTTGTCATCAGTGGTAGTAATACCAAACAAGTGGTGTGACTGTGAGAAAGGGTAATATCCCACACAGTTATTTGGTACTAGTGTAAGGGGTAGTAAACACAAGAGAGAGTTCTTTAAGTATTAAGTATTACAATGCACTGATATTAAGGTCATAACACCACAAAGTAGTAAAGCATAATTCAAACAAGTTAACATATTTTATTTTAATTAATTGTATATACAGTACTGTGTAAAAGTGAGTTAATTATATACAGTAATTGTATAATAAAGTTTTTTTATTCTACTTACTGTTTATTTAAGTTTTAGTGCAACTGTATTCCCTGCACTTTGTAGTTCTAGAAATACAGACTGTAGTCCATCTGTTTCTCTACATACTTTATTAGTGCCCTTGCCATTATCTAACTGTCAGGACCACGACAGATCACAAACAACTATATTTGAGTGGTGGATTATTCTCATGACTACAATGACTCTGATGTGGTGGTAGTTTGTTAAAGACTTTCAGCATAGTGCTTTTGCATGTTATCCACATGGGTTTACTTTGTGTACTCTGGATTCCTTCCACTATCTATAGACATGATTATGTTAAGTGTCCTGAGTGTGTGTGTGTGTGTGTGTGTGTGTGTGTGTGTATGTGTGCACGACTTATATATTGGCATCCTGTCTAGGGTTGTTTCTGCCTTACACTTTATACTTCCAACTAGACACTAAGTCCTGTAATGTCATCTCACTGGTCACTGTCTGTGTGGGGTTGCTCAAGGAACTTTGGTTTACTCCAACATTCCAAAGTCAATCATTAAGCCACATGATGTCCCTCAATCACCCCCTAGTCAGGCAGTAGAAATGCTAAACAAAAATTAAACAATGCTGGACATTGGTATAAAATATTAAATCACACACTGCATTGACAACGTGTGGTCAACTCTGTACTCAACTAAGCAGGCATTAAAAGTGTCATTTGTCTTTACATTTTTATGAACCTGCTAATGTGTTGTGGTTTTGCTTTTATTTAATGTTCAAAAAAGATACAAGATATCATTAGGAAGCAAAATGGATAAGGAGAAAAGTGATAGGAAGGGGGAGAAAAAAGACAAGTTCAGAATGTGCAGGTGACATTTACCAAATCCCTCTGAGCAACAGAATCACAGAAAGCCCCAGTATCAACATTGGATATTTATGAATTGATTTGGCAGTGTCAGTCAAAGTCACAGTTTGCCACTGGCAATAATATATTTGATGAGATTCGTATGTCTACTTCATATTAAGTTGGTGCACTGCTTATTGACCTTTTTATTTAGCATCTTTGACTTGCTGACTCAACTCATCTCATCTGTGAGCTTGTCAGGCCTCATTAGGTCTGGCATATTGCGTTGGAGCTTTGGAGGAAACTGCTTCACATTTAAAATATCAAATGTATTTTCTATTTGAGAATTTAGTATTTAGTGCAAAAATAATAATAAGCAGTAGGTACCAAGTAAATTTACCACAAAATGCCCTCAGCATACATTTTGGTCAACTGATTCATAAACATTCCATAAACTTCCAGTTAATTCCTAAGGTGTCAAATGAAAACAAAAAATCAGAAATCTACATAGACCAACCAAGTCCTTTTACATTAGCACTAAAGGCTCAAGTCAGTGGAATTTGAGACAATTTCCTTTTGGGGTCATGCTGAAATTCCCTTGTATTAATTAAATTGCATGCTATAGCATTGGGGTTTCCCATCACTACACATCTAGAGGTATGGCATATCTTTAGAACACATATTCTGGAGTGGATACTAGTACATCTCTGACCCTCATAATCTCATAACCTTTGTGTGCTTAAACAGAGGTCCTCAGGTTATATCTCATCATAGAGTAAGAAAGCCAAGATAAACTGGCTGACACAAAAACACCCCAAAAAACCAATATGAATAGTCAGAAATTACATATTGCTGCAAAACATACAGTTACGTCTCAGGCAGATATGTAAATGATTACAGGTGTGGTGTGATTATACGGAGGGAGAGGGTCTAAAAGGTTTGCTAATGCTTGCCAACACACAGCAAGTGTTTCCCAGGAAAGTCTCATACAGACCTACGAGCATGCAGAATCTACAGTACAGGCCCAGTTGCAACATCTGTGGACACATGTGCCACTGGATACCATACAGAACCTGTATGCCTCCATACTCAACTGTATCTCAAATTGTATGCAGGCTAGAGTGTCCTTTTAACTGTACAGTTTTCCCCAATAAACTATCATTTCACTCCAATGTTGTAATCACTTACATACAGTATATATTATCAATATGCAAATAAAGTGTAATTTGATTCCACACAAGGATTGTGTTTTTTCTTTCTCAATTTGTTTATGAGTATCAGATAATAGCTTGTTTTTGTTTTACCACAAGTAAAATAACATTCCTCATTTTCCTCTTGTGAAACAAAAATTAAATGATAACCCCAAAGCTGATTTCTACATATTTGCTTTGGGTCATTTGCCAAGTGCACTTTCTGATCCAGTGGCTTGGTGGTAAGAGCCTGCTGCTGAAAACTTCTCAGAACACTACCCTGGACTGGTACCTTGTCCAATGTGTTCCCCTACCTTTTCCAGGTTTTGGCTCCAGACTCTCTATTGTGACCCTGATCAGAATTTTGCAGGCAAACAATTTTTGTTAAGGACCTTGTTCAAACAAATGCAGCTAGGAAGTGTTTGAAGTGGAGCTTTTGGTCAATAGTTCATCAGTACCATTTTGATCAGATATAGCAGTAAATTCCAGCAATCAAGTAATTACAGATACAGGCAAAGGTAAATGAACTACCAGTGGTGTCTCAGTAAATCTTCCGCTCATTGGGTTTTTCCGACTTTAGCATACCCAATTCTATTAATTTGATAACAATCTAGCACTTTGTGAGTAAGATAACTGGGATGCGATTCTTTACTAAGCAGAAAATAGACATGTATACCTGGAATACAGGTTGGTGGAAAAAAATATTGACATTTGGTTTTTTGGTTTATCCTGCGAGTCATATTGATGCTGACAGACTGAGAGATGAACTCGAAGATTAGCTAAATACTGGGGATTTCAGTATTAACCTTTCTGATCGCTGTGTTGGGAATATAAGCTTATGCTCCATCAGGAGCAAGTTGTGCTTTTTTAATTAGCTGCCTGACATTTCACTTAAATGCAACTAAAAGAAAAAAACAAAACAAAACATATTGCTGCTTTGTGATATGCTGATATCAGTAATAGAACTTGCTTTATTCTGTGTTGTTCCTCTCGGCACTGGCGCCGGTTAATTCTGATGCATGTAGAGATTTCATTAAATAGCAGAAAATGAGACATGGCTCATCCCAAATAAGCCCAATCACATTCACTAATCAAGATAATCCTCCAGTTAGAAAGGCTTCTGCAAGTACCGCTTCTGCATAGGCAGACTGTTACATGTGTACAGAGGAGGTGTGTCATTTCCTCTGCTTACACTAGCGATGTTTGATGACACAAGGCTTTTTGGAACCCATTCTGATACACAGGCTATGATTACTTCCTCATGTTAGTATCTCGTTGTGGCCACCTTTGCTATCAAATCAAAGTCAAGCCGATCGTCCTTGTGAAGCTGGCAGCTCAATTTCCTGTCACTCGCTACTGTGAGCCGTCTGGCCATTGTCATTACCGCTGATTCTGAAGTGCCAATTCCTATCAGCTGCATAGGCACTTTCAAATCTGCCCTTGTCTACCTGATCATTAAATTCATAAGGGAGTGTACAGACTGAGGTTAGCCACTGATCTGAGCCCATCAAGCAAGTATTATATTGAATTTATAATGTTAAATACTCTGACCTGCTAAAATGTCCAATCCATAATACAGCTCTATACCCCATACATCATACTTGTAAAGCACTGGACAAATAGCATACACAAAGAAAAAGGACAAAGATTTTGAAGAGAACTCTTTTGATGACCCTTATAAAGAAATGACAATTGCAAGTATACACGCATAGGTGAGAGGCATTTTTTTTAAATATAATATAATACAAAAACTAAACAGTGAGTGACTGTACAATATACTGACACCCATTTAAAATGCATGCTTGCCAGTGACATATGAATTCTGGGAATAAGCTCCTTATACCACTCTGACCAGGATTAGCCTGATTAAATCACAAAAACATCTACACAGCTTTACGCAAGCTAATTGAGTGCACTCACACACATGTCAAACCAACTTAATCCAATACAGGCTCAGGTCCGGGGCATAACAAGCAGCACGGGGCCCAAGGGAGGGAATACGCCTGGGCACACGTGCACTGAGAGACTTTAGAAATGTTCATTTACCTAACACGTCTTTGAAATGTGGGAGGAAACGCAGATGGCAGAGAACATAAAAACTCCACACAGGCATCAGCCAACTTAAACCCATGTCTCTGTAGCCGAGAAACAACAGCGCTAACCCGTGACACCTTTGCACACCCTCAAAGTGATGCAATTACCTATTTTCATTCAACTGTCAACCGCATCCACTTCTGTGATTAATCTGAGTAACCAGAGTGAAGGGGCAGGTTGCACCAGGACTGGGGAGGAGGCGAACAGTTCCTTTAGGCACCTGAAGGCCCCTTCGGCTACTTTGGACCAGAAGAAATGCACGTTAGGGGAAGTGAGTCAGGTAAACAACAGGGCTATTTTGCTGTACCTCAGGATGAACCTCCTGTAAAAGCTGGCAAACCACAGAAAGCACTCCAGATACTTTTCTGAGGTGAACATGAGTGGCTGCTGGGAGAAGACCAGCTCACACTGATACACACACTCGCGAAATTCTTATGAAAAAACTAACAAAATGCCAACTCACCATAGTAGGGCTCAGGAGCAGAGTTGAAGCCTTTCAGAGGGTACACCCCATTAACAGATTCCACTGTTAATTTCTGAGAGGGGTCACCAGTGCCTCCACTGGTGGGGCCTCCATGGGACTTTCCTTAGGCTAGGTGCTGCATGTATGAGCATAATTAATCTAAGTTACGGTGAAGCATTTTTTGAATTAATGAGAAGTGATACACGTCATGTTTGTGTTTGGAAAAAGCAAAGCACCAGAGATCAGATGTAGCATTCACTTTTTCCCCTGTTCATTTATATCTGCCTTGAGGCTACCGATAATATTTGCGTGTATATATGAGGTAAAGCAAGTGAAGGCAGCGCTTTTTGTACAACCTTGTTTTGAAAATAAAAAATTATTAATACACGCTACACATTTTTTATTGAAAAAAATCCTATTTTGCCCAAACCTTGCAACAGCATGAACATAGTTCCGTGTGTATTTTTTATAAAAAACATTGTAAATGAGATGGTGAGATACTTTTAACGTGATGGAAGGTGATGGTTTTATCTTTTTTGGACAGATACCTAGTTGCTTTATTTCAATTTCTGTAGTACCTCACAATATTTGCACTAGTTGGCATATGGCCAACTGAACAGGTTGAATTCTGGCTAAATAATATCGTGTTAAGCTTTTTAAATGTTAAAATAATATAATTATAATTCATATGAAGTTATTTGAAGAATAACACTTTTTGTATTTTTTTAACAATTGAGTTAAGAAAAAAATATTTAAAAAAGTTATCCTTTAATAACCTCATAAGAATAATGTTTTTTTCTTTAACAATAATTCTAAGAACACGTGGTATGTGAATAAAGGTATGTGATGTGTGTATAATTATCTTAAATGTTTTCTTACCCTTATGATAGCCTCACATTTACATCATTTAGCAGACACCCTTGTTTAAAGCGACTTACAATTATACACAATCTTACAATAGTGAGTTAAGGGCCTTGCTCAGGGACCCAACTGTGGTAGCTTGGCAGAGGTGGAGCTTTAACCCTGGACTTTCTAGTCCATAGTCCAGTAACTTAACCACTGGGACACTCACACTTGCCTTAGGCTAAGCATCTACATTTACTCAGGCTCATTGTCTTCTTTGTTTCCTTCATCACCCAATATTTATCGTATTTTCAAAGAAGGATCTTTCCTGTTGGCTATTTTGTCCACCATAACCCATAGTTAATGTTTGCAAAAAAAAAAAAAAAGTTTAATCCTTGATCCTTTTATAAATAAAATTATTTTAAATTATTTTAGTTTATTTATACATACATGTTACTATGGTGAATTATTCACTATATTCTTATACAATATCCTATGTTCTTGCACATATACTATCTGGTTTGTTGCAGGACAGTAATGTCTTACATCAAAACTGAATTATTTTGATTCATATGTGTCCCTCACAATTTACACTCATTTCCCTGTAATTAATTTTATGTGTATTTTATGTGGACATGATTAAATATAAATATTTGACTCTACTAACTGAATTCAATGAAACCTTTTTCAGTATGAGTATGTGCACAGTGTTCCATGCTTACCATTTCATCAGTTTTACTACATTATTTACATATTCAGAAACGACTCAAACTGAGAATACACATCCTGCATTTAAAATTTGCAAACGAAATGACAGTAGTCAAACAATGGTGGCAAATCCTTGGCCCTGAACCTGCAAAACTGTGAAAGAGTGCCAAAGAATACTTAAAAGTGTGCTGATGCCCAGTCTCATACTAAACCAGCCATTTTCTAAGTGTTAAAGAGCTCATTAGCATATGACCATAACCTGTGTGAAAAGATAAAACACACAATAACAATAAATAAAAGGATTGTAAAAAGTGAAGAAAAAAAAACTAGGTGCAGCTTAATAATAGTTCCTTATTTACTAGGTAGGTATGCAGGGACCAAGCAGGAGCTAATGAGCCACTTCTATTAACTACTGATTTCTCCTTTATTAGCCAGTATGCAACAACAAACATGTGCTTCTCATATTCCAGTATTAAATAAATGAAAGTGGTAAGAGCCAAAAGCAGGAAATAGCAGCTCCTGGTGTGTTGTTATGTTGCTCAGCACTAAGGAAGGTCCCAATGAGTCAAAACGTTCCTTATATATGAAAACATTTATAGTTGATGAATATAGATCCAACTTTTAACAAATATTCATGTGCCATGCTTGTGAACAGTGCAGTGTGAACCAAAAGTAAAAGTCTGGTGAACAAATTAGTGCCTATTAATAATGAGACAACAAAAATGCCTTTCCTGCCTCAAAATTAGCAAACTGTAAAAAATAACTCTTTTGGAAAAAAAAAAAAAAACAATTGTTGGTTTTCCATTCTCTGCTTTCTTACGATTCAAACTTAAATGCATTTTATTTGTTAATATACATTCTTTTGCTCCAAATTAATTATAGTTTTTTGTAACTCATTAGATCTCTCTATAACTGTTTAACCCTTGTTTGGTGTTCAGGTCTGTGGGACCCGTTCTCATTTTTTCTCAAAGGACAAATCGTACAATTAATTATTTTTCCGAACTCACACTTGTTGGCCTTGGCTGATTTTTTGTGAAGAACATATATCAGAACACATTTCAGAAGAACACACACTGCACACACCCCCAAGACATTTATATTACATACAGGATGTTCGGGTCCATTGGACCCATGGTACACAATAGCTTTTACAGTCTGGTTTCTTATCACAACTAATCAAGATGGCCAAAAGAATCTCTTCTCAAATGATGGAAAAGAGAAAATCTTCGGATAATGATGTAGAGGAAGGAGTTTCTAGGGCTGACACAGATCGTGGTTTCTCTTGTGAAGGACATAAAGCCTTCTTTTGAGCTTTCCATCCCCAGTTCAATCCGAAGCATTATTCTGTATTGCACTAATTTAGAGGGAAGGTATGCTTTTGGAGAAAAGTGGATGGAGATGGACCAAACCCATTTACATGCTTACTTTGGGGTTCTTATCCTTGCTGGAGTTTTCAGTTCCAAAGGGGTATCCACAGCACCCTATGGGATGCAGAAACTGGCAGAGAACCTTTCCGTGCAACAATGTCTCTGGAAAACACATAATTTCCAGGATTATACAGTTTAATAACTAATGACAGACCAGCTCGATAGCAGAGAGACAAACTTGCAGCCATCAGTGTGGGACAAGTGGACGCATCGCCTTCCCTGTTTTACAAACCTGGGCCTAACATCACCATTGATAAGCAGATGCCAGATGGATGAGTCTCTGAAAAAAATCAAGGAATGAGGATTGTCCCTGACCCAGACATGCAACATTTTTTTACATCGCACAAGCTGGGACAGGAACCCCTAAAGAAAAAGCTGACCATGGTGGCAGCTGACACGTCCCTGGTATCTTGTGTGTCAAAAAAAAGACAAGAATTTGGTAATTATGAATATATTGCATAGGGATGGGAGAATCTGGACCAGGAACACCAAAATCAGAGATCATCCTCCATTATAATGCCACAAAAGAAGGGGTAGGCAACATTGGTCTAGAGACTGACATGGTGACTGTATGTGTTCAACTTGTGAAAAAAATATATAATATATGTAATAAATAAATAAATAAATATCAGTTAATCAGTCAATGAACAACATTGCTTCATTTGTAAATTTGAAAATAAATATATTTTCCCACTCATGTATTTAGTATAATTCATTTTCTTTTTTAAAACATGACATTTTATTAAAAAACAAACCAAAAAACAAGTAGCACTTTTTAATATAAATGTAAAATAAAAAAGGTAAAGTACAAATTTTACCCATATAAGCAGTTTATATTGCTTGTAAAATATGTAAAGTAAGCATCTGTTAAGTATTTTCAATGTGAAAATGCTTAATTGTGCTGAATTCAAAACGTCAAAATGGAGAGGGTCCACCAGACCCATGAACACTGACTGAGTAACAAAAATATGAACACCACATGAGGGTTAAATCTCTTTATGAATTATTAGATCTCTCTACTACACCTTTGATCATTCTACAATTCCTTAGCTCTCCATATATATCTTTACAACTCTAAATATCTTCCAGTCCTAGAGATCTCAGTATAATTATTTATACCTTTAAATTGCTTTATTACTCTAAAGATCTCTTTACAACCAGTGCAGTTCTAGCCCATTTGAAATGGGAGGGGTCAAACTCGGGCCAGTGACTATGAGAGAAGGGCCAATTAACCTCTACTAAAAAATGTGCATTGTTGTTGGGTGTTCATAGGAGTGAGGTAACTCACTCCTCATTAGGAGGTCAATAAGTGGGCCAAGCATGTGTCACGGGATTAATGACCCCTGCTGGTCCTCTTTAGACCCTTCACTGTATGCAACTCTTTGGATATTAACTCCTTGTTTTCTGCACTGATTAGTGTTGTGTCAATGCTGCGTTTCTGCTGGAAAACTAGCTCAACAACAGCATACAAGTGTCTGCAAAAATTTAAAGTTAATTCTATACTACATATGCAATAATGACTCAATCTTTCACTGACTTTTGCAGGATAACAGGTCACACACATCCTTTTAAGTACACCAATTGACCTAATGTCTTTGAAATGTGAGAGGAAGCCTACACAAACAAAGAGACCATACAAGCACCACACGTTCCAGGGCTGAACTAGAACTTGAACCCGGGTCTCTGGATCTGTGAGGAGACTAATTACTACGACACACCACCATCTATAGTGTTATTAGTAGCCCTAACAGTTCAAATACAGGTTTACCCACTCGAAACAACCAGGCTCACTTCCAATATGGACAACTAACCTTAGGTGGCTTTGAGCGCATGGTACAGTACCCACTGTAGCGCGTCTCTCCGTCGCGGGGCGGAACCGAACTCAGCGTCCAGTACAGCATGCACGTGGTGTCATTTCTCCCGAGCTTAACGTACGCTTCGCTCCGTCCGCCGATCTCTCTGTCTGTAGACACCACCCACTGGTTTAGTGACTCTGCTCCTCGAAACTCCCACAGCACCCGTGTCTGCTCCAGCATGTGCTCCATCAACGGCCGGCCCTCGGGCCCTGTCCAGCGCCCCATAAACTCGTCCTTCAGGAGCCCAAACTGCTTCTTGATGCCACCCACACCCTTAGAAAAGTCGAAGCGGATCTTCTGCCAGGGCCACCGCGTGTCCGGTTCCTGGCCTGGTCTCTGGTAGTCCCTCTCATAAATGCTCCTGCTGTTCAGGGCGGTGGATGGAGCGAGACCAGGCTGTAAGAGACGTCTCCGAACAAAGCAGGATGAGCCCACCGAGGATCTGAGCAACATCCTGGACGCGCACATGTCTTTTTAAGTGCTTAGATTCTGAGTGCATTTCTGAAACGACAACAAAACCACAACTCAATTCACAGCTGCAACGTTTTATAACATAAAACATAATTAGTGCTGACATTTCCAACAAACTTTACAGCAGCAGTTTATCATGGGGTTCTGTAAACACACCACTGGATAAGAATCCAGGTCTTTAAGCAGCTGGTTTTTACCAGCAAGCCAATGTGCAAATGAAATGAAAAATATTTTGACCCCATTTACTGTGGTCACAAC
>JAUZSU010119373.1:0-18673 GCA_034780255.1 Parotocinclus maculicauda
GAATTTAGTAAGAACTTGTTTTTTACAGTATTATGCTTCTCATGCTGAGTACCTATACATTGTGTTGTAGATCGTTTAGAAAAACTTGTTTGCAAATAAATTTTTCAAAGAACAAAGTTCGTAAGCAACAGTAGTTCTTGTTTGTACGTTCGCTATACGTGTTACGCACAATCAAAGTTTAATAAACATTTAATATGTTACATAGCACGTCCCATCTTGTAACATAGGGTGTTTAATTGGACCAGACGGTTATTAGGACCAAAACGATCGCGTCCTGATGTGGTCCCATTAACCGGAATCGACTGTAGTTATAGGTTATCAAAAATATACAGGTAGTAGAGGACAAACAGAAGAATACTACTTACAGTAGGACAGATACATTTACTTACAAATGCCATTTATAACCTGTTTCAAATAAGCAGCAGAAAGTCGTCCAAACAAACATAAATAAGTTGCTAAGTTGCACAAAAAAGTCTCTAAACTAAAAAATAAAATTTTAAGTAAAAATTTAACAGTCTCTGTGGTGAGTGGCTTGCAAATGTCACAACAAAAGCAGAAAACCCAAGGGTACAGCAAAAGCTTGTGAAGGTCTCATCTTATTTGTGTATTACATGAGTGGTAGAAAGTCAGATTGCAGTTGTGTTTGGGTATGTTAATCATTTCATAAACATTTAATATCTGCTCTTATTCAGAGCAACTTACAAGTGATACAACCTAACAATTGTCAGTTAAGGGCCTTGGTCTAGGACCCAACAGTGGCAAACTGGCAGAGGTGGGAGCTGAACCTTGAATATTCTGGCCCACAGTCCAGCATCTTAACTACTAGATCACCATTGTCTCACATCATCTGTTTTTGTGAGATCAAGATATACAATAGTCAATAACAGTCACCCTTATCCAGTGGAAGTTACAACTAGTAAAATCTTAACAGGGGGTTAGTGGGTCTCGCTCAAGGACTCAGCAGTGGCAACCTGGAAGAGGTGGAATTTGACTGGACCTTTGGATCCAAAGTAATTTAACCTCTAAGCCACAACGGTCCATCTTTTCTTTAGCTGTGGAAATATAAGAATGAGAAGTATGAGGTCTAACAATACAGTGCTGTCAGATATCTCACCTTGAGTGGAAATCCAGCAACGAAAGGGGCAGGTCTAGAAAGTGCCTAAACGTTCCTGTAAAGTCTGGCACAGAATTTTGAATTGAAATTTTAATTTGAGTTCACAACCATACATTTTCCCATGCATGTATGTTATTTACTATTTACACCAGCAATTTTATAGGTTTTCATATTTCCCTATTTCCTTATAATTGTTTTTCTAGGCACATTTTGGGCCTCTAAACATTAACTGAACAGCCTACCTAAGTATTGATGCTGACCATGTCCAGCCATTTATGACCACAGTGTACCTTCTGATGGCTACTTTTAGCAGCGCCACGTCACAAAGCTCAGATTATCTTAAACTGGTTTCTTGAACATGACAGTGAATTCACTGTACATAAATGACCACCACAGTCATTATATCTCAATCCAATAGAGCACCTTTTGGATGTGGTGAAACGGAAGAGTCGGCTCATGGATGTGCAGCCAACAAATCTGCAGCAACTGCTGCCTTATGCTACCATGTCAGTATGGAAAACATCTCTGAGGACTGGTTACAGCACTTGCTAAAAGCATTTTGAAGGCAAAAGGGAGTCCAACTTGGTACTTACAAGGTGTACCCACGAAAGTGGCTAGTGAGTGTATATGAAGAGCAAACAAATTAATTCAATGTTACCAAAAGGTATTTACTAGCACATTTTTCACTTGATCAAAGCCACAGTCCGCATCTCATCCAGCTCAGACATTGGGGACTAATGGCTCTTAATTGGGTAATTAAGACATGCTGTGAGTGTATTCCTGTCTAAAACTTATCGGCGTGATTTGGCAGCTAACTGGCACAAGAAAACAAACCAAAACACCACTAAGAGGCCATGTGTATATCTTTAAATCTACATGTTCTAATAATAAAAGCCACTTAATGGCAAAGGCCCATTGCTATTATGTCATTACGTTCTTTGTGATTTCATAAAGGCTGCACAGTCACCAAATGAGAGAAAGACAAACAAGGCTGATTTTATTCAAGCACAATACCACCCTAATGCCTCTGTCTTGCTGCAGGTTCATACACAGTGTAATCCCCACACTTCTTACAGAACTATCAAAGACAACAATCTTCAACTCTGGCACTTCTCTGTTTCATTTATTCATTACATTTAGTAAGGATTAATTTTAGCAAAAAATATTAGATTAGATATTAGATGTGAGTTAGGCAATCTTGATGCTGTTCAAACTGCAGTGTTACCTCTGTTCTCAACCACCTCAGAACTCATCAAATTCATCTCTGATTATTATCAGTGCAGAGTTTTGCATGCTCATTTCCTCCTGAGTGGCATGGTGGCTTGGTGGCTAGCACTGTTGTCTCAAAGAAAAAGGTTCTGGGTTTGATCCCAGGGTGGAGCAGTCTGGGTCTTTTCTGTGTGGAGTCTGCATGTCCTCCATCTGTCATTGTGGGTTTACTACAGGTACTCCAGATTTCTCCCACAGTCCAAAGACATGCATTAGGTAAATTGATTGCTCTAAATTGGCCCGACCTCTGTGTGTATACATCCACATGACTAGTCTTGATGCAACCTTGTGTGTGTTACTGAAGTCGCCATGGATGGCAACGCTTCTTCCCAACTCTCAAACTTGCCAGTTAATGAATTCCCGAGACTAAAAGGCCCTTAGGTGTATGTACAGATATAACCTAGTGTAAATGGTACAGTCCCTGGACTCACAGCTACCGTCACAAAGATAGCCTCGATACTAAAAATGATTATATAGGTGGTCGTACACTTGTGGCGAGTATTTCCAATTCCATCTCTCAAGGTTCCCTGCAACACAAATAAACACCTCCATACACGTATGCCCACCAAGCACTACTCTTCACCAGCAGTCTTGGGTCTTCTCTAAGGAAAACTCATGAACGAACACCAAATCTCCCGTCCATTATCATCCTTGCCAGTGCCTCAATCAGTCAATAGTCCTGGCCCTGCAACAAGAAGAAGAACCCACACCTTTCTTCCACACCTTGGCCTTTCTTTCCCCGGCCACAGAGACCGTAGTGCCTCCAGAGCACCTTACACAAACCAACCACTGAGCGCAAGCAAAAACATTTACATGATAATGTTAATGATAATAATGATAATAATAATTAAATAAGCGCACCATACATGCCATGGATGATCAGCAATATGTAAGATTGTAACTTGTACAAACCATTCATTTATTCCTAAATCATGCTAAGCAAAGTTGCTTTAGAAACTTGTATACATCATCTTGAGCAACGCTTATAGAAAGGTTGCGAAGACACTGCAAAGCAGTCTGCTATTTATACAGAGCCCATTAATCTGACCTGGCTGTGAATCAATGAGTCGGCAAGGTCTTGCAGGAGGAACAATGATGGAGCAGTGCAGCAATTCAACATTTTTATATCCATCCATTTAAATGCCTTTCAGAACCGCTAACAAAGGGAATATAAAAGCCGGAGGCGTATAAATGGGGCAGTATATCAATATGCATAAAGGCAAAGGGAAAATCTGGCTGATGTGTAGTTATGTTGCCTGACTGAGATTAAGAGTACATTACATTCATTTTACCTTTAAAAGACACATGCAGCATTAAAGGTCATGCACTGTTAAAGTAAAATTAATGGCAGAGGTCAGTGAAGGGAAAACAACACAGAAATAGGTATATTACAGGTTTACTATAGGTATGCAATAAAGGTGCAAACTATAATTTTCAGGATCCAGTGGCTCACTCAGATTGGTGCTACCACATGCATACCGATAGGAGCCTACGTGATATACAGTCAATTCCGGTTAATGGGACCACATCGGGGCGCGATCGTTTTGGTCCTTATAACCGGCTGGTCCGAATAAAGAACATGCCCTATGTTACAATACGGGACGTGCTATGTAACATATTAAATGTTTATTAAACCTTTATTGTGCGAGTTACAAGTATAGCGAACGTACAAACAAGAACTACTGCTGCTTACAAACTTTGTTCATGAAAAAATAAATTTTTAGAGTTAAAGTTAAAGTTAAAAGTTTTTCGAAACGATCTACAACACAATATATATAGTAGGTACTCAGCATGCGAAGCACAATACTGTAAAAAACAAGTTCTTACTAAATTCCAGTCAACGTTTGAAGAACTTATCCAGTGTGACGTGTTCTCTTGATGGACTGTACTTGAACAGAATTAAGAAAGTGGTGGGCGTGTTCACCTCCCGCTGGTTTTGCTCTTGTCAACACAACTTTTCAAGTTTCCTGACCTTTGATAAAAGCATAAATTCTCATGGGAAACCCAGGAATCCTCCTATAAATCGCTGATCCACTTTGCAGTAGCTAAGTGGCGACTTGTGGCTTCTTTTTCTTATTCGCTCTTACGTTCTCTGGTCCGATTAAACTGAATTTTGGTCCAAATAAGCGAATAAAATTACACGTATATAATAGGATCTGTTTTGGTATTTTAGGATTTGGTCCGAATAAGCGGCTGGTCCCATTAACTGGTGGTCCAATTAACCGTATTTGACTGTATGAGCACCCCTAATAATTTTCATGATTTTCCTTTACAATTCATTGGTTGTTCAGATAACCAATTTCAGTTAAGTATATCATATAGCAGACAAACACAGGGATATTTGAGAAGTAAAATGAAGTTTATAGGATTTACAGAAAGTGTGAAATAATTATTGAAACCAAATTAGGTAGGTAAATAAATTTAGGCAACCCAGCAGAAAAATTACATCAATATTTAGTAGATCCTCCTTTTGCAAAAATAACAGGCTCTAAATGCTTCCTATCGCTTCCAATGAGAGTCTGGATTCTGGTTGAAGGTATTTTGGACCATCCAACTTTACAAAACATCTCCAGTTCAGTCAGGTTTAATGGTTTCCGAGCATGAACAGCCAGCTTAAATCACACCACAAATTTTCAATAATATTCAAGTTTGGGGACTGAGATGGCCATTCCAGAACACTGTACTTGTTCCTCTGCATGAATGCCTTAGTAGATTTTGAGCAGTGTTTAGGGTCGTTATCTTGTCGAAGTATCCAGCCCGGCGCAACTTTGTCACTAATTCTTGAAATTTTTTTCACATTGATTATCTGAGATTTTTCTTGGCCTACCACTTCGGGCCTTATCTAGAACTGTGCCTGTGGTTTTCATTTCCTCACTGTGTTCCTCACAGTGGAAACTGACAGCTGAAATCTCTTAGATAGCTTTTTGTATCCTTCCCCTAAACCATGATATTAAACAATCTTTGTTTTCAGGTAATTTGAGAGTTGTTTTGAGGCTCCCATGTTGCCACTCTTCAGAGAAGATGCAAAGAGGAGAAAAACTTGCACTTGGCCACCTTATCCCTTTTCCATAATGGGATTGGATTCACCTGTGTATGTAGGTCAGGGGTCAATGAGCTTACCAAACAAATTTTGTGTTCCAATAATTAGTGCTAAAGCTATTCATATCAATAAAACCACAAGGGTGCCCACATTTATGCACCTGCCTATTTTAGTTTAAATAATTATGGCACATTTTCTGTTAATCCTATAAACTGTATTTCACTTCTCAAATATCACTGTGTTGGTCTGCTATATGATATATTTAACTGAAAATGCTGATCCGAACAACCAATAATTTATAAAGGAAAATCATAAACAATTATTAGGGGTGCGCAAACTTTTTCTTACCACTTTACAACATGCTTTCAGTCAGGGTGGTTGTATGCTGTAAGCAAATATGTAATAACATGAAATAAATAATGTAAAAACATGTAATAAATGATGGTGCAGTGGTTAGCACCGTTGCCTTACAGCTCCAGAGACCAGGTTTGATTTCCAGGGCATCCTCCATTTTTGGGGATGTTCATGTTCTCCTTGTGTATGTGTGGGTTTCCAGGCTAAGTAACATGTCTAAAGTGATCAAATGTGAATGGGCGAGTGTGTGCATATGTCTACTGAAGGACTGGCATGTTGTCTGAGGTTGGTTCCCATCTTGTGCCCTGTGCTGCCAGATAGACCAGATAATCTGCCTCCCTGAATTAGATTTTAAGTATGAGGAACAAAAATCAATGAATGAAATGCCAACAGTTTCTCTTGAAATTTATATTTTTCTTATCTTTTGTCTCTTTTGTTACAATTCAGTTCAGTGTGCAGAAATGCACAGAACCCATACAGCCTCAAGCACTGGTAAAGTTTCCCAAAATCGATATCCCTAAAGGATGTGTCACGTCACCTGAGGTTATAAATCACAGTGAGTATACTCACACCACTGAGAAAACCTCCATTGGGACTGATGGCTGCAGTAAAGCAACGGAGGACGATAATGTTTCTCCACTACAACAAAAAGGTAAAATCCTCTTCAAGTCTGACATCATGCTTATGGTAAAAAATAAAAGAAATAAGATTGACTCCAGGAAAAAGATTAACTCCAGTGATAAACCCTTTAACTTCAGGACTCATAATTTATTATTATACACTTTAGCAAACACAATTGCAATTGGAGTCATCAGTGAAAACCATTGGTTGTCTATCTGAAATGGCTTATACATTTATATGGAGAGTTCTCTCAGTTTCTACAGTTAGAGCACCTGGTGCTGCTGAGCAGCCAAGTGGAATGTCAAGCAGCAGCTCTGTGCTACACCCAAAACTGCACTTCTCCCTCCGCCTGCACAGAGAGAACAGAGCACTTCACATCACCATTATTGAAGGTAATTTACAAATTAGCACATACTAATACAAACACAAATTTAGACAACACACGTCTCCAGAGATCCAGACTTGATTTCCAACTGCTGCCTGTGTGTTGCATGTTCTCCCCAAGTCTGTGTGAGTTTTGTCTGGGAAGATTCAAAGATAACATGCAGGCTGGAGAACCGATCAGAAAGTCCTCTATGCTACTAGAGTATTCTAACATTATAAAAGCATTTTTATTGTGCATGAACCAGCTTGTGTTAGTTCTATTAACAGCATGAATGTAGATAATTCTTCATAGGATTACACAACAGTTTTGAAGATGCTACTAAAGGAATTTGAATGTTAACATACACCAGTACATACTTTTATTAATAACATTCAAATAGCTTTTATTTGCTGTATCTGGGTAAATGCTGGAATCATACAGTCACACATTGTGAAATATAAAAAATAAGGCAATTATTTTTAACTGTCATTTCTCTTCTTCTCTTTCTTCTTTGACCTTGTCTCTGTAGCTGAACACATAATTACAGAAATCAAAAGCGAAGGCTATGTGTCAGGGTGTGTGAGTGTATCTGGAGAGAAGAAACATTCCCAGACAATGGTGCGCAAACTGGAGCCAAAAGTCCAGTGGAGCGAGGAGCTTGTGTTCCCCCTGCCCAACAGCTGTAGTACAGAGTGTACAGAGGGCATGGAGGGAGAGGTGGCATTGACCTTACATGTCTGTGACAGATTCTCCAGGAACACCACTCTGGGCACTGTGAGATTTAAACTGGCTGATGTGGGCATGATGTCAGATGCTGACTGCTGGGTCAACTTGCAGCCACCCAAACAGGTGAGAAATATTTCTTAAATAAAATATATATTATATGTGGCAGAAGGGTGTCCGGTTTAACAAATATCTCCACAAGGATAGAAAGACCATTTGGTGACATTTTGCAGGTTCCTACACAGGAACATGTTTTATTTGTTTTCCCATAAGCTACAAGACAGGCCTCTGACTATAGTCCAGACTTGAAAGACACTCCGCCTTTTAAATGACACAACATGTCTGCTCTTTTTTTTTCATGTTTTACCAGTTTGGCTCAGAATAAAGCAGTGTGTGCAGGTTTTGTGCGTGTGGTTCACCTCTATGTGTCTGACATGACAGTAAACTTTGCCACATGGAGATATCTGAAGTCAGTGCACTTTTTGGTGTTATTGCCACCAGCAGTTTGCCTTGCAAAGTCCATGTGTGGTAAAGCTGCTCAGGTTCTTTGTCAAGTAGACAACTCTGCACATTGCACTGCCAGAGATACACAGCAGGGGTTCCAGTCAGCAGCAGTTAATGCGCTCAGAACACCAACTATCCTATAGATTGTGGATGTTTTGGATTTACCGGGTGTCCATAGGGTTCATCTAACCTCCCCTGGTACTTAACTGGCCAAAATTATTTTGTAGAGATTGTTTTGTAGAGAGCACGCGCCCCTGCTTGGCTTACTCACACCACCTGTGCGCCCGAGCTCACGCTCGCCCCTTGGCGCTTCGGCGCCTTTTGTGCTCTCTTGAGGCTCACTCTAGTCGGCTGTTCTCTCGAAATGAGACACGCCCCGGCTAGAGTGGCCACCCGGCTGTGCGTTTGAATTATACGCGCCCCGGCATGGCTTTCCCACACTACATGCGCGTTCTAGCTCACACTCGCCCTCTGGTGTTCGGACTACCTCCGTGCCTTGCCACTTAGGAGACGTCCCAAATTGTGCTCTCTGCACGCTTGCCCCATTGGCGCTTTGGCACCCTCTCGCGATCAGTTCGCGCATTGGGCCCAGCCGAGATGCAACACAGCGGCGTACCATTTCATCCTTCTGTTGTTTTTGTGTTCAGGAACCTTTTGCTCTGCTCTTAATCCCCTTTTGGTTCTTCTATATAATTTCCCCATTGTTATTATAAGTCATGGGATTTCGTCTATCCCGCATCCTTGGATTCTACCAAAAAAAACCACATCTTGTAACAAATTTGTCACCTGATCATCCCCTTGTTTACTGCTTCAGGGCCTTATTATTGCTAATGCTTTTTTTCATTCACTCATTCATTTTCTCATCTGCTTAATCCCTACAGCCGTACGTAGTCGACAGCACAGGGCACAAATCAACCCTAGTCAGGGCACAAATCAAGCACAAATTATTGAACACATGACCAATCAACCTTATACACATGTCTTGGGAATGTGGGACAAACCTAGACCTGGAGTAAACCCTCATGGACATGGGGAGAACACAGGCAGAGCCCAAGGTTGGCATCGAATCAGGGATCTCAGAGGTATGAGGCTGCACCACTGTGCCGTCCTACAAGAAGACAAATCAAGTAAAATATGCCTGAAAGGTTAAGATGTAGATCTTGGCTTAACTGCCATTGGTAAACTGCCACACTTGGTTGTATTTTCCGTATATGCCTTTCCCAGTGTGTTTCTCCTTTGAAAGAAGAGTATTATAGTTAATTAATGCATAATATTACCTTTTTTCCCCCAGTAACCTACAGCAAATCATTTAGTTCTTCCCACAAGTCTGATATTTTGGTCTTTGTATGGACATTTGGTACCTGCAGTAATATAATGCTCCAAAAAAATATCTGAAAATATCCCATAATTAAATATCTCATAATTTGTGTGAGCAGTGTATATAAAATAGACCTAGACACACACACACTCACACACACACACACACACACACACACACTCACACTGCTTTTTCATAGGCTGAGCAGGGCATGAGATCTCTATTTGCGTCATCATGTATCCCAAAGGACATTCAGCTCCAGCATCTATGCACACACACAGACTGTCTGTCTGCCAGTGTGTGACGCTGTATATGACGCAGGTGGAACTGGGCTGTATCACTCTAAATACATTATTTGTTCATTCAGACCCTAAGATGCTTGTACATACAGTTAGACACAACAGATGGTAATGTGGAGGCATGAGGTCTCACAAATTCATCCTCTCACTAATATTCATAAACAAGCATAGGCACAGCAATACTAAGCTGGCACTTATTAAGCTCGTGGTGTAATATGATTCATCTTGCTTCACTGTCAACAATAGCACCAGAAGTTTGTGCTTTGGCTATACAGAAATATTCATTAAGGGCAAAGCACCAGTAGATGTAATCAGTTGATCCACAAACAAGCACAAGCAGCTCCTACAGTTTAGTTGTCCACTATCAAGACATAAGTGGTATCTTTACTACCCTCCCCTTTCTCTGTCCCAGTACCTCAAGGAACCTGTACCTTACAACTAAGGTTTGCAAAAAAACATCTCTGAATCTACAACAAATGAACAAAAAACCCTTTGAAGCAGATTGGGTACAGCAGCAGAAGATCGCCTGAGGCTACAGTTTAAGTACTCACCAAAATTGGACAATAGAAGATTGCCTGGTTTAATGAATCTTGATTTTTGCTGTGGCATTTGAATGGTCAGGACAGAATCAGGTGAGAACCACATGAAATACTTTGCACACTTTGGACCCCCAACCAACTGAACATTGTCCAGCAACTGGAATCTATGCCACAGAGAATTAAAGCACTTTAGCGACATATAAAACAGTATTAAAGTGGCCTTGCATTATTACAAAGTGTGGCCCACCTCAGGTCGAACAGAGGGTACATGATGCCAACACATGATACCACCTCCAGTTAAATCACCAGGGATCAACTATTTCTAATATGTGTTTTAGATTAAATTTTAAATCATGAGCATTTATTTGTTCGCCCACATTTTACTTGTTCCACCCCGAGGCTTTACCATATGATTCATTTATCTGTCTTTGATTTAGAAGTATGTTCTATATCAAAAACAAGATATACTATGAGACTTTTTCATTATTTGTATATCTTACAGTTGGAGGTGTCGTCCTCCGCAGGAGAGCTGTTACTGTCACTTAGCTACCTGCCAGCTGCAAACAGGCTGGGTGTGGTGGTAATGAAGGCACGAGGACTGCAATCTGACAAACTTAAAGAGACAATAGGTAAAAGCAATCACTGTGTGGTGGTGTTTCTGTCTAGTTTTAATTTCTTCAACTTAACTTTTTTAGGCTAAAAGTCTATGATCACGAGGTAAAATGCTAGTTTGGATCTTTGTGATGAAGGATTCATATTGCATACACACCCCAAAATACACCTTTAAGATCAAATTAGATTAAGGACTGCTGATTGCCATGACCTCTACTACACAGTCACCTACTTTAAACCATGTTAACCATGAGATATCTTTATTGGTTGTGTTAGGGTGCGTCTAGGGCCCACACTAGAGGTCTTACTAAAAACACAAATCCAGGTCTAGAAGTTAACTATGAGGTTTATTTTAGAGCTAAGAGGACTAAGAGTTAGAGAGAGGGAGAATGTGCGAATACGAAGGAACTATTCTAGACTGGTGGCAGATGCATTACAGCTGGTCTGGTGCAGAGAGATGCATGAATCATGGCCAATCCAGCAGAGAGCGCTCTAATGCACTTAAAATGAGACCAGGAAGTGAGCAGTCTTTGGATAGATAATACAAAGAGTGAAGGCTGAGGACAGTAGATGAGGAGCAGGGCTGGAGGACAAGGAAGAATACTGAAGAGAAAAAACAGAAATGCTGGTAAATGCCAGTGAAAAAAGAGCTTAATTCAACTGTAATAATAAGCGGACAGTCCGGGAACTATAATTCTTTTTGATCAACTTCCAGGGTTATATAGCAGAAAATCTGACAATTTGTGGAGTGTATGGTTTAAGTCGGCAGTGTAGATGGGTGTAACTCATGAGAAATGACGTGAAAATAATGAACAGTAGAGATGACTGATTGCTGAATTACTTGCTATGGTTTTAAGGCCCTATCGCTATCCTAGACCTGTAAAATGGAGAGTAAGCATTCTAGAATTTGTAGGTGAGAGGAATATGGTGGGCACACAACCAGGACGATACTGGCCAGGTCTCTGAAGGCAGTCAGCTGACCACTAGGCAGAAGCTTGAACGCCCTGTAACATTGGCAGATACAATTTTTGTGGGACATCCACCTCCATAGCGTGGGACATTTGGTTGTCATGCAGCACAGAGTGGCTTTAAGCTCTTGATTGACCCTCTCAGCCTACCTGGAATCCTAAAATGAGGTTTAAAGAGGCACTTAAATCCTTGCAAAAGTGCAAAATGAACTCTAGTCCACAGTCATAAACAAGATCCAGGGGTATACCGTGACTCTTGAAAATGTTGTCCCTCAGGGGTTTTTCTGTCTGAAGGGGAGTTTGGGCAGGTGTGTCAAGGGTGCAGCCACGTTAGCTATAGTAATGGATAAACTACCTCGCAACCATAGAGACTGAGCCACTCTGTGACTGCAGGTACCTTCTCAGGATCAGCCTTCCCCTGGTCATGATGAACACCACTGTCCTGAAACAGCCCAACTTCAGCCCAATAAGGTAAAGGTAAAGGGTATACAATTAACAGCAATTTGGGTGGCCTTTATAGTAAAAACACAGTCATGAAAAATGGTACAATTTTTCCACGAAGAAAGATCCTGCACATAAAGGTGAGGAGGATGGGTGTGTATTTTATTTCATTTATTTGCAGCAGGTCAATTGCATAATCATAAGGTCAACATGGGAGCAAGTTCTGGGCACTGTCCTTCCTGAAATCTTCCTTCAGATTTTGTTTGACACTATAGTACTTTGGACAGGTCAAAAGAATGGACACAAGACAGATAAGTGTAAGTAGCAGGGTCTGAAAGGCTGACAGCAGAACCAACACAAATATCAAAATTAGTTCCATGGTGATTACCAGACAGAAACAGGGTCACAGGGGATGTTTGGTTTTAGGATGTTTAGTATGTTCTAGTATGTTTAGTTCAGGGGTTTTATTATGGTAAGGCATACCCGAGAGTGAGAAATGAAGTGCCCAGGTTGGCCACAACACAAACACTCCCCAGCCTGGAGCCATCAGGACCATTACTCCAGGTGGGCTCAGTCCAGTTGGAGAGCTTGGGCTTTCCAGCAATTATGGCACAGATTTGGGGACTTGGAGACTTAGGGGTTTGAACACAGGAGCAAATACTTCATGTCAGTTGGGTCATCATGTGCCTTGAGTTCATTCTTTAGCCATTTGTTCAGCCCCACCGAGAAAACACCATTTAGAGCTGAACTGTGCCAGCTGGCATCTGCTGCCAGCATCCAGAACCCTATGTTGTATTCAAGCAACCAACCGAGAGCCCTGGTGCAAGCTCAACAGGTAGTTGTAACCATTCACAGTATGATGCAGAAAGCTAAACACTGCCTGGAACCTGCTGGGAAAGTCCACATAGGTGCCCATGTCAGGAATAACAATAGAATATATGGCTGGACTTGGTGGATAAGGTACTTGGACCCGCGCCAAAGACCAGCTGATACTGGTATAAGGGGTCCTGGTTTCAAGGTTATGATGGTATTATTCTGAGTCAGTGACAATGGCATTTCCATGAGTCGATTGAGGGGCTGTAATTAGTGGAGCAGGCGAAGTGGAGAGAGTGGGACAATGGTGGAGGTGGATGGGTAGCAGAGAATTCAGTCGAGAGAGAGGCTAAGTAACTGAACTAAGTAAGGAACTTGGAGAGCAGGTGGTGATAAAAAAAGACAGATGCAAGCAGGACAGTGGCAAGGTGAAAGGACAGTGGCAAGGTGCTAAAGGGAAGGCCAGTGGGCTAGCAGTAAAGAGACGAGAGCAGCGAGATTAGGGAATGCTGATGTGTTGGGGTTTGAGACCCAGAAGCAGGCAGTTCTTGTGAGGTGAGATGAGGAATGAAGCCTGAGCACAAGAGATAAGGAACCAGGATGGGTTACGGGGATCCTAATGATCCCCAGGGCAAACAGGATTGGAACCCAATAAGCGCAAACACAGATTAAACAAGTTTATCATGATATTTATTATGAAAAAAAAAATGTAACTACCAAAGCAAAATGTGTGTGCCAAAGAAGTGAGAGTCCAAGTGTGTTTTGTGAATGGGATCTAGTGCGGGGAGATAAAACCAGCATGGCGGCAGCGTGTTGCGTATTAGGGCGTGTGAATGCGGTAATGAGAATTCAGGCTAAAGCTGAAGATACAGGGATCCAGGAAACTGGAGCTTTGGAACACACAAGGGGAAACACACAAGGTTAATAAACAGAATAAACACTGAGAGAATGAGCGGCGTAAAGCTGGGAGCACCAGAAGCATATAAAGCTCGGGGCAAGCTAGGAAGCTAAGCTAACGACTAAGCTATACTTAAAATGAATACCGTGTAAAATGAAGCTGGTGTTTTATAGCATAGTAATGATGAGGAATGATCGGATGCTGGTGTGTTTAATATGGAGGCCGTCACATAGAGTCACTTTAGGACCTTGCGTCTTTGGCAAAAAAGTCAAGTTAGTGTGGTGGGCTGGAGCTGATGATGGAGGATCATCAATCCAACATCCCAGATCACCCAAATGTCAATGGGTATGAAAAACGAGCTCTGCCTTTAGTCTAAAGCAAAGATGCACAATCAAAGAACATTTGATCGATTGACCGATTACGTTACATCAGGGGTTTCCCCCTTACTCATCCGTTGGCAATAAAAGTCCCGGAATGTCACCGACTATGCGCTGAAATGGATGCATTGAGAATTGCGATCGCAGGCGTCTAAGAATTGCGTGTGCATACGCGAGAAAAGGCGTATTAAGTCTGAAGACATGACGCCGAACAACGCTAAGACCCTCACTTAAATAACAGATCCTCCAGGTGTTCATCATCACATCGCCAATCAAAACACGGAATATATACCGCCTCACCGATTGCTCTGTAACTGCACTCGATGAGGACGGCAACTCGCACGGGTGCGCGATGTGGGACTCCTATCAAAATAGGATTTTGGCACATAACTAAAGCAAAGTGATAAATTAAAAATAATAAGCAGGTTTTCTATAATACTAGGTGTCAATTTAGTAAACAAGTAAACTTGTATTAATTGGATCTTGTGCATATGATGATGACTTAGACAATCTGATCAATAACGACAGTGTTGTAATTAGGGAAAAGGGTTGTAGTCTTGATTTACAGATAATTAGGCAAACTAATCTACACTAGCACTACAGCTGGAAGGTTGCTAAATAGCTGGGTGATGTAATAAGCAAATTAGTTTAATTTAATCGTATTATTAAAGAATTTAATTAAAGAATTAGGTGTATACTTTCTGTAATATTTTTTGTTAATATGGAAACTGTATTAAAGAGAAATATAGGATTGTTTTTCTCTATGAGTGAGGATAAATACACGGCATTAGCTTTAGTTAGGGCATTTATATACTCTGCCATGATATCCTTTATGACAGTCTTAAATACCTCTAAGAATGAAGGCTATGACTGGCAAAATACTGGGGAGATAAATAAAAGGGTTTATAAACTGCAATAATACACAGTGAGACTAGGAACTATATGGATCATCATCAGCAAATACCAATTCAATTAAATTAAATTCAATTTTATTTATATAGCACTTTTTACAATGGTGCATTGTCTCAAAGCAGCTTTACTACATTATCATAATCATAACATAATATTACATTATCTTAAAAGGCCAATCCCAAGTTGAGCAAGCCTAGGGCGACAGTGGAAAGAAAAAACTCCCTGAAAGTGGAAGGAAGAAACCTTGGGAGGACCAAGACTCAACAGGGGACCCATCCTCCATGGGTGGCCTAGATGTTATTTAAATAAATACTAAAAGTATATTGAATTATAGCAAAATTAGGTTAATAAATAAATAACAAATGAATAATCAAATTTAAATTAGTAATTGAAAAATTTGAAAGTAAAATAAATTATGAAACAAAATAGATTATAAAATGAGTCCTTAGTGGAAGGTCCTTGGAGGCACATCGTCTCCTGATGTCCAACCGATGGAGGGAGTTCCTGCACTCTGGTGGGACCTGCCTCCGCTATTGAAGACAATCAGAGCGACGCTGAGCCGGAAGAACATCCAAGTGCGTGGTGCTGGAACCAGCACCAGACCATCAGCTCTGAGAGAACACAGCATTATGTGATTTTTTTATAATTAATTTGCATTTTATTGCATAAAACAGGACGTTTCCTGTAGTTCTTGACCAAATTTGCACACACTGCAGCAGGGATTTTGGCCAACTCCAGATCTTTCAGGTTTTGGGGCTGTTGCTGGGCATCATTACGTTTCAGATCCCTCCAAAGATTTTCTATTGGGTTCAGGTCTGGAGACTGGCAAGGCCACTCCTTAGCTGCTCTGGCTGTGTGTTTCAGGTCATTGTCATACTGGAAAACCCAGCCATGACCCATCTTCAATGCTCTTACTGAGGGTAGGAGGATGTCCTGTCCCTTTTACGGAGGACAGAATGCTTCAGGGTTGGGATGGTGTTCTTAGTTTTGTACTCATCCTTCTTCTTCCTCCAAACAGAGGAACTGGAGTTCATACCAAAAGCTATATGTTGGTCTTATCTGATCATATGACCTTCTCCCATGCCTCCTCTGGGTCAACCAGGTGGTCATTGGCGAACTTCAAATGGGCCTGGGCATTTGCTGGGGGACCTTGTGTGCTCTGCATTAATCCATGACAGTGAAGTGTGTTACTAACGGCCATCTTTGAGACTGTGGTCCCAGCTCTCATTGACCAGGTCCTCCCGTGTAGTTTTTGGCTATTTCCTAACCTTTCTCAGAATCATCCTTACCCCACAAGGTGAGACCTTGCATGTAGTCCCAGACTGATTAAGATTGACAGTCGTCTTTGTTACGAGATGTGGTGGTTTTTATTAGAACCCAGGTATGCGGGATAAGCATATCCCACAACGTATAATAATATTGGGGAAATAATATAGAACAACCGAAAAGGGATGAAAAGCGGAGCCTAAGGCTCCTAACATAATAAAACCGAAAGGATAAAGTGGCACGCCAAGTTTGCGTCCCGAATGGGAGCAACGCGCGACCTAGTCGCGAGAGGGCGCCAAAGCGCCAGTCAGGGCAAACGTGCAGAAAGCACGGTTTTGGGACGTCTCTTAAATGGCGAGGCACGGAGGGAGTCCAAACGCCAGGGAGCAAGCATGAGCTCAAATGTGCATGCAATTAAATGAAAGCCAAACCGGAACAAGTCTTATAGAGTGCGTGTTTACCCGGTGGCTAATCTAGCCGGGGCATATCTCGAGTCAGCAGCCGACTAGAGTGAGACTCAAGAGAGCGCATGAGCGCCGGATGCGTATACTTCTAACACACTACCGGGTAGCAGCTCTAAAGAGTGCAGAGGGCGCCGAAGCGCCAGAGGGCGAGCGTGAGCTCTAATGCGCACGCAGTACGAGGGGGCGAAGAAATTGTGGAAGTGGCCAAAGCGCAAAAAGGTGACCGTATAAGCTCAGGGCGCACCTGCAGCAGGAGTGTGAATAACACACAAAAGACGCGAAGCGCCAAAACACAAAAATAAACTCGAATACGCGAGGAGCGCGAATGGGAATAGATCGCGAGGGGCGCCGAAGCGCCAGAGAGCGAGCATGAGCTCAGAAACAAAGAAGCCAGATCGGGGCGTGTCCTATTCAGAGCGAACACCCGGCTGAAGTGAGGCTAGGTAGGCGCCGACGACTGAAGAGCGTTAGCTCAAAACGTGAGAGGAGTGCACGAGTACGGAACGGGAAAACTCTCAAAGTGCCCCTAACAAACTTAAAACCCTAACAATCTTGTGTTTCTTTCATTTCCTAATAAGTGTGCAGCTGTGGTGTCTTCTCACCAAGCTGTTGCCTTTTGTCCTGTAGCCCATCATAGCCTTGTGCAGGTCTGCAATTTTGTCCCTTTTGTCGTTAGACAGCTCTTTGGTATTGGGCAAGTTGGAGAGGTTGACGTGTGATTGATTGAGTGTGTGGACAGGTGTCTTTTATACAGGTAACGAGTTGGCCTAACAGTCTGTTTGTGAAATGAATAAAATGTCCAGTCAGTAAATTAGTAAATACATTATAGTTTCTTTATATTTGTTGCTAATCAAAAAAGCAGAATCCTACATACAGTAAAAATATGGCAGCAGCATAGAACATGTTTAAAAAAGAATTGTTAATGCAGTGGAGAGATTTGTATGCAAGACCAACGTATTGTCAGGCAGTGGATGTTTTATTTTGCATGCAATTGGTTGAAACTGAATTAATGAAGGCTTTCACTGAAAGTTACTGAAAAGTTACAATGGACTTTACTTTTACTCAAGATTTACTTCTACTTGAGTCACTACTTTTTAAGTTTCATATTGTTTCACTATTCTACACACTAATGAGACATATCTGCGCATGTGGACTATTTGTTTCAGTAGCTACAGTGGCAATATCTGAATGATCAATGGCAAATGTAGTTGCAGGTTTTAGTGGTTGTGGCCACAAAAGGGTCAGCAACCCATAATGAACATGAAAGCAAACATATCTATCAAATAGGTTGTACATCATACAAACCACAAGGTACGTCATTACCCAAAGTAGGAAGGAGTAATGAGCTTAGCCGTGGCAGTTCAAAAGAAAGGGGCAGTGTCTGTGATTGACATCACTCACACAGATGACTGTTGCAGCATAATAATATTCACAGATGGCCAAAATTATAAATAAATAAAATGTTTGGGGTAGTAAGCTGTAGTATTAGTACTAGTAAAGCATTACAAGGAGCGTTTCCTATAATCGGGTATTTCCAAGCGCAAAATTAGAGTCTTACCCTGGTCAAAATTGTTGCAATTCTGCTCAGAATCTCAGGATAGAAGTGACTTTTACCCCCATTATTTCACTGGCACAACGTAACTGTAACGTAACAAAATGTGGAAAAAGTGAAGCACGATGAATACTTTCCGGATGCACTGTATTTATCGCCCTCCAGGTCCTTACTCAGAATTCCTTCAGGAATTTGCTAATTTTCTTTCCTGCTTAGTACTTTCAA